>JAOTOL010000897.1:0-158885 GCA_034440575.1 Imbricaverruca yamaguchii | reverse complement strand
TGCTCATGGCTCACTATGGATTAATTTGAATGTCGCAACTGAACATGCGTCCATGTTTACAACAAAATTATGTGTTTTGCATTAGCTTTGAAGCTTCCAAAGCCAGGTTGCAAATTCGACAACAGATGCCCATAGTCTATGAATCGAAATGCAACAAACATACATCGTTGGCATTTCCAAATACTGGGGGGTTGTGCACCTCGTTAGTATTTCCAGACACTGAGGGCTGCTACGCACATCGTTAGTATTTGCAGATACTGCTGGTAGTTGCGTTTCTCATTAGTGTTTCCAGATACTGAGAGCTGTTACGTACGTCGTTAGTACTTCCAGATACCGGGTGCTTTTATGCTGATTGTAAGTATTTCAGATACTGGGAGTGGGTACGTACATCGCTAGTATTTCGAGATACTGCTATGTTACGTTGCTACGCGCATCGTTCGCATTGCCAAATACTGAGGGGGTATGCACATCTTAGTATTCCCAGATACTGCGGGCGGGCACCCACATCGTTAGCATATTCGGATTCTGGATGTTGCCATGCACATTGTTAGTATGTCCAAATACTGAGGTATTGTGTGCTGATCCCTTGAAGCGTGCATCGGTTATTGTTTTAGGCAGATATTGATTAAATGTAAAAATCATCCACTCTTTGCGAGACATTCGTCACATACATTGATCCTCAAACTGACCGTACCTCAAGCAAGGAGATGAAATACACAAATTAATATAAATCGTAACATCCTGCCATGCACACTACACCGTGCTCGTTTTATGCCGCTAGTACTCTCCGTATGGAAACCATATGGCGGTGGTAGCAACAACCCTCTCTGCACATGGTAAAATTCAAGAAAAAACGCTGTGCATCGGCGGGAGTGAATGCAGACTCAACAGTTCAATTATAAACCAATAGGTGTTATTTTGGTAGCAGATAAAATTTGTGATCTAACATGATCATGGTAGACAGCGATACATAGATTCTCGCAGTGCCGTGCTAGTTTCGGTCCTCATCTTACCGGTCCTCAGCTTTCAATGGTCAGTGGACAGAGTTCGGACAAGCACCAACGGGTCATTGATGTTAGCGTTCTGATCAATCTACCCCTGCATGCAATGCACCACTTACTATACATGCATATATATATATATATATATATATATATATATATATATATTAAATTCCTCCCTCCCCCAAAAAAAATATATATATATATATCCATGGGTTAGAAATATATATCCATTTATACTTTGGGTTACCAAAGTATAAATCCAAGCCTCTCCCGCGTGAGCTGCAGGAGTCACGACTGCGCCGCCAGCTACACGCGCCACGCGAACCACCACTGACCGTCGCATGAACTGCACCAGTCGGAGGATGTAGTCGGCGTTGGGGCCGCTGCAGCCGGCGGCGGCGGCCACCTGGCGGGCCAGCTGCGCAACAGACGCCGGCCCCAGCCAGTGCGGGTTGTCAGCCGTCGCCAGGTACACGACCACCGGGAACGGGCCGTGGCCGGCGTCGCGCGGCTGGAAGCGCGCCACGCACGTCTTGTAGCCGCCCAGCGCCACCTCGCGCCGGTGCAGGTAGTTGACCGCCACCGGGTCCCGGATCCGGAACGCGCAGCCCCACGTGATGCCCTGCGGCGCAACGAGTCGAGTGCGATAAGCGGCCAACACAACCGGCGCGCGCGTAATTGCAACTCACAGTTGGTTGTATTATAATTGTAATTAATAATTGCGATTCTTCATTGCAACTTTCAGCATAATGGTTTCCCTTGTGGTCACTATATGGCCGGTGTAGTCGATGCGCCCTAAAGCCCCCCCGTTTCCCCTGTGGTGTGAACGGTGACAAAATACATTTGGAAGTAGGCTGGTACTACCATTTTATTACTCTATGAAGATGCATGGACAAGCACACTTATCGGTCGCCGTGCTATTTTTATTGGAAGTAAACTGACCGATGCGAACACACTAGTTCATATAATTCCACAAAAATTCCAAGTTTGCAAGTGTCCTACCTCCTCCTCCTGACATGGACGTTGTGCACTTTCCAAGCACGTGCAATTCATTAATATATTGATTGGAAACCAGGGCTTGTTAGGGCCCAGTTTCATCAATGTTACGAATTGACGATTTCACAATTCAGCAGCTTTTGAGCGTTAAACGTAATTTCCAGTTTCACAAAAATAAATTCTACGATTTTCCAAAAGCACGCTTTCAAAAACACGCACACAATTTTACGATTCCACGACTCAAAACTACGAATCAATGCATGTCTAGTTTCATCAAACCCTAGTGGTGGGAGAATTTTAACGAAATGACGGCATGCAAATGATGCACAGTATGACAGGCGTAACATTGTGATGTTGGCAATAAGTGAATGAGTTGAGGAGATAGGCCAACTAGTTTATTATTGATTACTTATTATTGATCTTCCTGTGATTAGTGTTCTTTGTTCTAGTCATAGTCTATTATCTTAGTCAATTGATCATTGTTAGTCTGTTGTTTCTGCTAAGTGTTTTTGTTAGTGCATCAATATTCCCTTCTATCATGGATATGCTGCAGCTAGGTGTTTGGGTGATATGTCAGCCCATGATCACAGAAGTCAGGTGTTACACCTAAGGATACATTTTCACCTTTGTGCTGATGAGCTTAGGCAAGTCATGAATGATTTTATGATTGTCCATCCTGTATATCATTGAGCTTTGCATACAGGCCACAAAAGTACTTTTGGCTGCCATTCAACCGATAATAATTGTACTACTAATATCACAATTTAGGTGGTAGGTACCTACCTACCTTCCAAGGAATAGATAGGTGGTAGGTACCAACTACCTACTTACCTATGGGCGCTGTATAACCCTGCAGTTGATGCGCCCAAAACCCCTAATACAACACCTACTTCATATGAAGTGAGATTACTATGCATGCATCATCTTGATCTGTGCATATCACTATGAAATGCATTTCCACTAACCAAAGATCTAGCCAAGAACAACACGGCTATAACACTGGATGAATATTTGGGTAATATATTTAACCAGAATCCAACTCCGACTTACCCGCCACACGGCGCCAAGACCGCCTGCAAAAACTCTGCCACGATGTAAACAATAGCATGGCCGCGCTGTCCCGCGTGACAGAGGCAAACCCAGGGAACATGTAGGTTAGGTGGCGGTATCGTGATCGACTCGAGGCATGCGATTGGACGAAGAATATTTCCACCGTTGCACTTCAGTGATGTTATCTAACCAAATCTGGAACGTGCTGGAATCGCCCATGGTTACAGTTGGCAATGGACGCTGATAATTCTTTTTATTCCAAAGAGTTGAACGTTGTTTGTATAAAAAATCATGTTTTTTAATCCAAATTAGACGTATTATATTTCATAATTATGATACCGTATGTAGCTATCTTCATACCCGTGCAAATGAAGGTCAAGCGTGTGATCAACACTAGACGGCATGAAGCTGCCAGACATAGAGTATTATCAGGACCAGTCTGAATAGCGGAAGGATGCCGGCAGCAACCAACCGTCCCTACGTACCCACTTCAATTTGTCTCAAAATACCATCGAATTAGAACTGGGTGAAAACATATAACGGTTCGGTAAAGTGCGGGTGTTTTTCCATGGCGGGTAATAATGGCGCCAAAACTAGCGTTTGACGATGTCACTAATCCGTAGCTGGCAGCGCGCGTGTTCGTTTTCGAGGTCCGTTAGGTTTCGGCTGTGTATGTTTGTTGTGTAGTTATTTTATGATGCCTTGTACCTGCTTCAGCTTGATCTGTGCCTTAGTTGGTTTGACAATCTAATATATTTGGCTAATCGGGTAGGTTAGTTTTCTACCAGGAGTTATACTACTTATAATACTAAATACACAACTACTTATACAGGCTCTTAGGAGTAGGTACTTAACTCCATATGTTTTTCATAATAAAATTTTAACTTTATCTTTCCACATTTTTTCTTTTTTTTTCCCTTTTCTTGATTAAGTTTAGTTGAGCATGTGTGGAGATTTTTGGTACATCTTACACCACTGCAGACGCCATGTCGACATCAGAGACACTGTCGCCACCACCTGGTTCGTCTGCAAACCACATATGCGCCAGTTTCGGTGATATTTCAGACAGTGGGATGCTCTTCTGGGGACCGATTGCAGTAATTTATAGGTTCAATTTAATTTTCCAGGAAAGGCTGAAGGCGGTAGCATTTTTATTTTGAACCTGTATTATATTGTACTGTATTATATTCCTCGGATCGTGTGTAAGCATTTAAATTTCGCTCACTTTACTTGTGGAGTGTGGCGAGGTCACTGGAGGATCAAGGAGGCATGGGTCAATCCCCTCTCCAAATGACCGATTTTGTTCTGCGCTTTGTCACTAAATTGTCAATTTCTTCTCGAAATATAGGAATATCTTTGGAGAACAATATTGTCTTAATCGGACCCAACGAAGGTTAGCTGTTCAAATTGGGAGAGTCCTTCGAAATCGGGAGAGTCCTTCAAAATCGGAGAGCAGTCTGAACCTCTCCACACTGATCTAAAACCACCATTGGACTAGGCTGCGCCATATACACACAATAGGTATGTAGGTATCTACCTAGGCAAGAATGACACTCCATGTGCGAAAGATGGGTTGCTGAATGTGATTATAGGTAGCATAACCACAAGCTCCTTGACAACGATATGGATACAGTTACCTAGATTGCATACGAGCTTGGCAGTAGCAGACAATTGGAAGGACAAGGCAATGAATCCAGCTGAAGCTACTTATGCATGTGTTTATCGTTAAGGGTACCTGTGAGAATGACTACGATAAGGTAGTCCCCAATTGGATACATCACATATTCCTCAGACAATTACAAAATTACACCAGATAATCCCAACATATTAGTATGGAAAGTTGTGGTTGGAAACCAGATGGGAATATGATATGGAATATTAGTATATTCATTGAATTTTTGCTTCTACGCCAGAAGATGGGGAGTGAATGCGTTAATAACTCGGTACCCGCTTATCTTCATCAAACTTTAGTCGACCCTCTCCGCTATCCGTATCAGGCGAGTATCGGTTAGAATATCCAACCGGTGCTATGCTCTGGTCAACAGCATATAAGGCCTCACTTTTGTGATTCACGTTTTTCCACAAAGTGACTCGCTATGTGGAAGTAATGGATAATTGTTTGGCGGGGGGAGGAATTAGCTTAGATATTGATGCATGCATATTTGAGTTCGACGAAGCAAGCACTCAGCGAAAAAGCGTCAGGAATGTTGCTTGTTTTAGTTTTCAACTGTCAACATATTGAAGCAGTGCAATGGACGTCACCAGACCAGCATGTGTGCAGCAGGAGTCCGGTGTGAAATAGCCTTAGTCGAGCTGAACATGGTCGGTGCAGCTGTCGCGCCGCTGCTCTTCTGCGCCCTCTCCACCTACCTGTCTGCTCTCCACAAGCGTTGCTACGCGTCCCGGCTGAAACAGAAGAACACAGGCTCAAGTGTGCTAAATACCCAGCGGCCTAGGCCACATGACCTACAATGGCCAAGTGTGAGCCATTTTGCTCCCATAAACCATGTAATATCATAGTGATAACCATCTGGGACACTGACAAACCTAGAGCTGACAACTTGTACTCAGTTCATGCAGGTCATGCAATCTAACCTAGCCTAGGTCTCAAAACTACCTTGGGGTTATGTTTCTGTTATCCCGTTGTATTGCAAAACAATGCTCCCACGCACAATTTACCCACAAAATCAATGGCACATATTCCATCCATGCGCGTTCAGATATACCCCATACCAATATCAGACCATGTCTTGTATACAAAGTGAGAAGAAACCAGTAAATACCAATATGTTTTGTTCTCTCATTTGACGCAATCTGAGACAAATTATTTTTGTTCCAACACGCCTTAGATGTTTCATATTTTTGCGTACGGTAGAAGTAAGTCCCTTCAGTTCAGCGCCCCGTTGTTGAGATGAATGTGTGAAGGTCGTGGACTTAAATTTATTTTATGCTCCTACTTGATCGCAAAGGCTTTCACCATTCCATCTTTCACCATTCCACCATGTGTCAATGATAATTTAGCGTCCAAAAGTATTTGGAGGCACATCGATCTTAGACAATCGTCGATTGTGTGTGGACAAAGAGAAGAGAGACTGCAACTGCACAACATTGCCTGCAAATGGGCATCATGGACGCAGGGGCACCATGGTAGGGTCCCCGCGTGCAGCCACGTCGCGTCACGCGACCCTTGCGTCGCGGCATTGGCTACTTTATGCATATTGTGCGGTGGTTAGTTGGTCTGCAAGGGGAACAGGACCCGTGAACGGGACTGGTGAACAGGAATGCGGAACATCCAGCGCCAAACATCCAGCAGCGCCACATGGCTAAACAATTGCCATGCACGAACAATCAGGAGTCTTATTGTTTATGTTTACAATATTACGTCCATCCAAGCATTCACGTTGCCACGGCGCACCAACATTTTAAGGTGCCTTCCAAATGTCTTCCAAAGGACGTCATGGTGTGATTTGGGACCGATTTTCTTGCACAGAATATTCCTGGATATTATCAAATCTCAATAGATGCTATTATTATTGAAGACATTTGGAAGGCACCTTAAAATGTTGGTGCGCCGTGGCAACGTGAATGCTTGGATGGACGTAATATTGTAAACATAAACAATAAGAATGCGAGCCTTCACAACTGGCAATTAGTGAATTCCGATCCGTGAACAATCATGCAGTTACAATACGACACACGCCGGGTGTCATATGGTAAAAATGTGCCTGCCTAGTGCCTGTCGCTATGCTTAGTAGCAGACCGCGGCACAATAGCTGCACTACCCACACACGGCCTTACGGACAGATAGACAGACAGACAGACAGACAGACAGAGGAAGAGGCAGACACACGGCCTTGCAGACGGATAGACAGATATGCGGATAGACAGATAGACAGATAGACAGATAGACAAACAGACAGACAGGCAGGTAGGTAGGCAGGCAGACAGACGGACAGACAGACAGACAGACCCAGGTAGAGACAGACTCACAGCCTGACAAACAGACAAACAGACAAACAGACAAACAGATATACAGACAGACGGACAGACGCAGACAGAGGCAGACCGAGGAAGACCGAGGCAGACGGAGGCGGACATACGGCCTGAGTATCTGCTACAGCCATGCCGACTGCTCATCTTTTTCTGTGTATCGGCTACAGCCATGCCGGCCACTCACCTTGTTCTGGGCGTCGGCTACAGTCATGCCGACAGCTCACCCTGTTATGGGCGTCGGCTACACCCATGCCGACTGCTCACCCTGTTATGGGCCTCGGCTACACCCATGCCGACTGCTCACCTTGTTATGGGTGTCGGCTACAGCCATGTCGACCGCTCACCTTGTTATGGGTGTCGGCTACAGCCATGTCGACCGCTCACCTTGTTCTGGGTGTCGGCTACAGTCATGCCGACAGCTCACCTTGTTCTGGGTGCCGCGATGGGTGACGCTGCCCTGCCAGAAGCGGCGCGTGTAGCCTCCCACGTGGCCGATGCGCTTCTCCGAGTAGGGGAAGTTGGGCTGCCAGCAGAGCGAGCCGTAGCCGAACACCCACACCTGGGCGGGGTCGACGCTCAGCTGGTGCGAGTTGATGCAGTCGACAAACTCGTCGGACAGACCCGACTGACCCATCTCGTGGCGACGCCGCCGACTGTCGGCTGGCTGTCGGTCCCGTACTCGGCCGGCCGTCTCGCCGCTCCTCCCCGTCCGCCGAGGTGCCGCCCCGGCCGAGACAAGTGTCCGGAGCGCGCTCGGCGGTCCGGCCAGCGGTGGGACGTCCGCCGGGGTGCCGGTGGCCGGGATCGGGAGCCGTCCTGTCGCGGCGAGACTCGTGCGTGCGCGAAGCGGCCGAGCGGCCACCACGGCCTCGCAGGCCGGAGCACCGCGGGCGCTCGGCGTCGTCCGTCGCCGGTGGCCGGCCGCCGCCGACCTGGATGCGGCTCCCCGCACTCGACGCGGCCCACTACCGGCTCGATACTGAGCTCCGTGTTCCGGGTCGGAGTCTCGCGCCGACGCCGACGAGCGGCGGCGCCGGCGCCGGCGCGCTGCTGACGTAACAGACCCAATCAACTGGCGCCGCCGCAGCGAGACGGCACGAAAGGCGCCACCGTATGCTCACGCCAGGCGCGAAAGCCGCCGCCATCATGCTGTCACGCAGGAACGGCGGGCGCAAAAAGGCGCCGTCGCATAGTGACGGCAACAACAAAAGGGCACCATCGGATAGTCATTGTATGTGCAAAAACGTGCCATGTCATAGCCATCACAGATGTAAGAGGGCATGGACACATTCCCACACCAAGTGCCGAACCTTTGGTTCTTTTATGACGCATTCGGCTGCTAGATTGCATAGCGTCGCCAATCTATCACGCCGATTGGCCGCGGGAGGACTCGGTAATGCCGCCGGCTGCGAGATCTGAACTCACAATTTTGCGATCAAGACTCCAGCACTATCGAGTGAGCTACCCCACCCCCACAGCAAGTGCTAACAGCAGCACTGCATGCACCCACACATGGCTAGCTACGTGCACTAGGTAGGACTTTTGAGACTTAAATATCTAAAGTCAGACAGTATACATTTAGAATGGCAAATGTTCAAAAATGTTGTACTTACGAAAGTGGTAACAGCCAGCGACGGCTAAGGGTGCACACCACTCGTGGAGGTGACAGGTGGTAACAGACCACTCCTGGCGTTTGCTTCGATGCAGATGGCGCAGCGCTCGAGAAGACAGCTTCATCGGGCCGTGAAGATGCAGTGTCGTCAAGCTTAACGTGTTCAACACCTGGTGTTGGTCCGGGTAGGCCCGGACCGGAATCACACGGCAGACGAACTCCTGCACAAGCTCGATAGCATATAAAGGGAGGCTTGATTGGAGCATGCATTCTCCAAAACTGGCCGACTAAATGGTGAAGACGCTGACAGCAAGTCTGCTCTGGGAGTAATTGGGTAGTTGAGCTGATCGATCGTAATCAGGTAGAACGATCCTGGTAAGATTGTCTCGTTCTTATGGGTATTCCACTCCAGCTCTGAGTTGAGTAGTATCCCAAGACGCACGCAATCTCTTTGGTTTACAAGTGATAATCCGTTAATTGACACTGAATGCATCTATGTTAGAAGTGTGCCTTGAGGAACAACGCAGGAAGTTGTTTTTTTTCATTTCGATGCGATTGTTATTGGAGAGATGTTGCTCGTTCAATGCGCAGGTTAAACATACGTGCGCATCTAAGCGCACTGGGTGCGTTTCCCCCAAATTAGGTTATCTGCGCTAGATAACCAGCAATACAAACAAGAATAATCGCGCACCAGCAATAATTAGGACTAAAGAAATCAAAAATAAATATACCCAGGAAGACAATTGATTTCCACATGCTGTGATGCAAATGCATCGATGAAGTTCGAAATCAATCTTGTGCAATCAATTAAATTGAATGGCCTCGAAAAGAACACCATGGAGAGCACGTTGCAGAGTGTCGGGTATTGGCATGTCACCTCGTGAAATTGATTGGTGGGTCCAATTGCTGTTTTTGATAACATTTTTATCCGGAGAGAGGCGCCGTCGACTGAAAAGAAATAACTTGTTGAGTGAGGAGAGTGGCATTCCTCGAGCGTTCTGGAGGAGCGCCTCCATATACTGTGCCAGTTCGGCGGAAAATGCACGACCCAATTTTCACCATGGATGAACAGTAGTCCCCGTTTTAATGCCGCCTAGCTCCAGAAAGACGCCATGCCCCGTCACACGAACGCTTATAGACGGATCCAAGTGCGATGGCAGAACATCGACACATCATGGCGGGAAACCACAGCAAGCCGGCAAGGTAATCATAATCTCACTATCGAAAAGAGCAGCTCCTCGTATGTCAGGTCCGAAGCAGAGAAAACAATTTCCTCCATCTACGATGACTGTAACGGATGAAAGGCGACACAAGATGTGCGTTCGACGTGTCGGTGCACGCTTTGCATGCATACCTAATGGGGTGGCCAACTGCGCTTATGTTCAGTCTCCTCGTCGCGACGAGGCCCGCGGCTGTGGCTGAGCCCGTGGAAGGACAGCCCGTGGTGTAGGTCATAGCCTGCAGCATAATCCAGTCGAGTTTTTTCATCATTTTTGTTTGCTTGGCATTTGAACGTTAATTATTAGCTATGCACGGGTAACATGTTCGCAGCACAAATTGGCGTCAGCCTTCACCGAAATTCTGCAACGTTTGGATTGAGTATTTGACAATAAAGCCGGCCAAGGTTGCAGTGCAGCGGTGACCTGAGCCGCGGTCAGGGAGGGATCCGAGAGCCACCCGCCGCGGTTAGGGAGGGATCCGAGAGCCACCCGCCGCGGTCAGGGAGGGATCCGAGAGCCACCCACCGCGGTCAGGGAGGGATCCGAGAGCCACCCACCGCGGTCAGGGAGGGATCCGAGAGCCACCCGCCACGGTCAGGGAGGGATCCGAGAGCCACCCGCCGCGGTCAGGGAGGGATCCGAGGGCCACCCGCCACGGTCAGGGAGGGATCCGAGAGTCACCCATCGCGGTCAGGGAGGGATCCGAGGGCCACCCGCCGCCACACAGGGTGTCCGACTCGTCTAGTGGGAAAACAGAACTAACGTCGATTTGTCAATAGGCAGTGTCAGCTTTGCTGCAATCAGCTGGCTAAGTCCACTAACGACCAAAGGCCGTGCAAATGTAAGCAAATCGACTGGAACACTTACCTGGTCTTGATGAAAGGCAGGTTTGGGTAGCCAGTTTGTTCATGTATGCGCGCATCGACATCGTTGACGTACCGGCGACAAAGGCAACACGGGACGCCCAATTTAGCGGCTACTAACGCTGCGCAAGAGAACTGCCCGGTGATGGCTGGGAAAAAGGTGAGCGTGTCTGGAAGCGTGGCGAACTGCAGAAGTTAGTTACACCGCCTGTAAAGCGAGTGGGTTCTGCATGCAAGCTCATTTGAGTGCACGGTTTTAACTTGATTTAACCCACGCTAAACCATTTAAACCATTTAAAACCTCACTTCGTTGCTGCTGCCGGACCGCTTCGGTCACGTTGTCCTACTACATTCTACTACATACTACAGTTTTTGCAATTATTTGGCCGGTTCCTTGTCGCGGCGCGGATAGCCCTTATCGCGCGATAGCGGTGTCTAAAGCCGTCTGTGCAGTTAGACGTTAGATCCTCCGTCAAGAAACGCCAAGTGGAACGTATATTTTGGTACGGTTAGAAAGCCCTATAGGTCTCCGCGTGAGGCCGGTGGGGAGATACCCGTGAACGGAGTGATCACGGGCGACGCCCACCCAGGCGTTAGGTAGTGGGCATGGGGCTGCCACAGCCGCCAGGTGCAAGCGGCGGAAGCCGCCCCAGTCACCCCGAGACCTCAGCACTGGACCTCACCCTCTGCAGCCCAGAAATTGCACATTTATTAGAATGGTCTGTAGACGATGATCCACACAACAGCGGCGATTTCCCTGCGTACTCCCATTTCACTAGTCATGTTACGGTAGGCTGACGACCTTCAAAATGGCTATTTCAGCGAGCCGACTGGGAGGGCTTCAAATCAAGCCTTGAAAGAGCACTCAGTGGCCACTCGGTCGAAACAGTTATGTCCTTGGAAAATTAACTACGGCGACTCTGGAGAGTGCTCGGCGGCACATCCCACGATCATCGGGAACGTCGACTAGAGTGCCGGTCCAATGGCGGTCCGATAAATGTCGAGAGGCAGCCCGTGCTAGGAAGCGGGCATTTCGTACATTTAATAACAATAGTTGCACATACAATCTAATACCTTTTCGCAAAGCACGAGTGTTCGCTACACGAACTATCTCCGAGGCGAAACGAGACCCATGGAAGGCGTATGTCAACACGTTAAACCGTTCCACATCTTTGTCAACTGTATGGTCTCGAATTAAGCGCTTCTCTGGAAAACACGCCCCAGTTCCTCACCCCGTCTTACACATGGCCGGACAAGACATCATTGACCCAGTAGAAGTGGCCGACAAAAAGGATGTGCGCTGTCCGCACGCTCGGAAAATACTAGTAACGAACGATTTCTAAGACATAAGGCTCGGTGCGAAGAACACCCCCTTAATTTTTCCACTTCAGACATCCTCGAATACAACGCTCCATTCTCTGTCTCCGAACTAACTACAGCAATTAGCATACACAAGAGTGTGGCAGAGGGCCCGGACACACTACTTAATGATATAATCAAACATATACCAGCGACTGCTATAGAAATACTCTTGGAAGCCATCAATGAAATGTTGAAATCAGCCACATTTCCATCTTCGTGGCGGGAGGCAACTGTTGTGCCTATACGGAAGCCAAATAAATCTGGGAATGCTCCACTGCACTACCGCCTCATCTCGCTTACCTGCTCGCTATGCAAACTGGTTGAGAAAATTGTTAATGTCCAATTGATGTGGTTTTTGGAACATATCAATTTTCTTACCATGATTCAGAGTGGCTTCCGAAAACACCGTAGCACACTTGACCATATTTTAACACTTGACTCCGTCGTGCGCTCTGGGTTTATGAAGCGCCAACATACAGCTGCATTCTTTTTCGATATTGATGGCGCATATGACACGACATGGCGTCACGGTATACTGATGAAGTTACATAGTATGGGTGTCAGAGGCTCCATGGGGTTCTTCTTGACAAACTTTTTAGCTTTCAGAACATTTCATGTTAGAATAGGCCGCACACTATCTGGCACTTCTCCACAACTTAACGGAGTCCCGCAGGGAAGTGTACTAAGTGTAGTATTGTTTGCTGTCGCTATCAATGATGTGGCTACAACACTACCGACTTCCGTAGGCAAAGCGATATTTGAAGATGATTTCTTCGTATGGTGTTCTTCGCGCTCTGTTCGCACAGTGGAGAGACAACTCCAGCTGGCTATCCGGAAGGTTCAGGGTTGGTGTGATGAAACATTTCGTAAGTGCAACATCAAACCAGGTTCTGTGGCACGCGCTGTCACTCCGAATCTCCCCCATTGACAGGTTGTCCTAGTCCAGACAGACCTTGCTCTGTCCTGCTTAAAGAAGAGGGGTGTCAACTCCGAAGAACTCCGCATGTTGGCGTTGGAGAAAATACACCAGTATCGTGAATTCTCTCGCATAAACACAGAAGGCTACAAGTCCTCGTCGGGAGTCGGATGCGCGTGCGTCGATCGACGCGGTATTGGATATTTCCGCTTACCGAAGCAGGCGTAGATTTTTACTGCTGAACTATATGCCATTCTGCAAGCTCTTTACTATATACAGGATGACCAGTCCACAAATCACGTGGTTTTTACTGACTCCTTAACACTCGCACGTCCGGAGGTCCGCGCCAACTTCGCATATTCGGGGGGCAGATATCTGCCCCCTAAGATCTCTAGGATTGTGCTAGCTAGCGACAAACGGAAAACGGCGTTGGATAGTTTGTGGCGGGCTCTATCGAAAGTGTTTCCATCAATTTTGCGCTCAGGTAAACATGCAGGTCACTGGGTCATCATAGGTCAAATTCGACCAGATCAGGTGAGACTCAGATATTGACATATATCTCAGGACCTACAACAGATAGAAACAAACGGCGAACGCTATTCGACAATCCTTGAAATGCGCTACCGACAATAGGCGGTATAATTTAAGGTCAGGTCAGCCGGAACTCAGGTCAAGGTCATGTAGTCGCCTAGGGAGGTCATGTAATGCATCAATCGACACGTCATGGCAATACAAGCACAATGACGCTAATTTTAGCATTCTAGCTGAATGCAGTGCGATATGATGCGCAGAAATGTGTAGTGATCTCAGGTGACCTCAGAGACCTTGGTGAGGTCACTGGCCAAAAACGTCAGCGGTAACATTGAACATAGCTTCCATCTACATGCCACAACCGTTGTGAGATCATTTCGAGCGCAAATATGTATCCAGGAAACATTTGTACATTTTACCATGGCCCTATAATGGGAAGCCATGGCCGCGATCCGACCTAAAGTCAATGCTACGAAAAAAAACGATATTCATATTATGATCCCTGATGAGATCATGACATGTTATAAGTTTGAAATCAATCGCCCAATTACTGTGGAAGTTATGCCACCTAGAACTCCGAGTGTAGTTGGGTCACTTCGCCTGACCTGGTGACCTGACTTGAGATGACCTAGGATTAAAAATGTACGAGGATATGTGGAAAAGACCAATGAACAGCCATGCGAGGTTTGACCTTGCTACCCCGATTAGTTTGACGGCAAATGAGGAAAAACCGTAGGGGGCAGATATCTGCCCCCCGGACGTGCGCGTGTTAAACTGTCAACAGTCTTCTGGTAATTAAGTTTTTCAACCCAGATAACAAGCTTGTCCAAAGGATTCTTCGCTACGTCAAATCCCTAACTATTCTTGACAAAAATATCGTATTCTGTTGGATCCCTAGTCATGTTGGACTTGCTGGAAATGAAGCTGCCGATATGGCCGCAAAGCACGCTACCAGTGATGGCCGTGAAATTCGCCTACCCCTTCCGTCAAGAGATATGTATCTCTCCATTTTATCATATATACGATCTAAATGGCAACGAGCCTGGAATTCCAAGCCCAGTAAGCTGAGAGTTATAAAACCAGAACTAGGATTATGACAGTCCTCACACCGGACCTCGCGACGAGAGGAAGTGACGCTTTGTCGATTGAGGATATGGCATGCCTTCGCGACACACAGCTATATACTGACCGGGGTGATGACCGACCTTTGTGCCCACGGCGTTCTGACCCGCTTACTGTTTATCATGTTTTAATAGGCTGTTTATCATTTTAACCTCTACGACACCGGATTTTAGGACGTATAAACAGCGACACTTTGCCTATGCTCCTAAAGGATGACTTTGAGGTTGTGTCGTCTGGGGACATTTTTACCTTCCTTCGACAAGCAAATTTTGATGATATCTATCGCCATCCCTAAATATCTTGTCTTACTGGCTTCTGTAGGAGCATAATTGCATAATTGCATAACTGTGTATACATAGTAGTAGTATAATTGCCTGTATACACAGTTATGGGCGCAAAATGATCATGGCAGTCGACGCGCCCCCAAACGCCAGTTCATCATCACGGAGGCAAAAGCATGTCGATTCATAATCAATGCCATCCTTCCCCCCCCCCCCCCCCCCCCCAAAAAAAAAAAAAAAATATCCTGACCAGCTCTTTGTATTAAAAGCGTATATGTCGGGATGGGTAGCTTATATTACATCATCTATCGAGTATATACATAACAAAGGAGACTATCTTGGGCACCTCCTTCATTCTCAATAGCAGACGTAACCGTATGCAATTAAGAAATCCAACACTATCGAACTGTGTGCTGAACTGAGGTGAGTTGAAATGCGACCCAGCGCGGCGCTTCTTATCAAGAGCGATAATGAAACAGCCATGGAATTAAATTTCCACGCATTGTACAAATTGCACCATTATCATCCGTCGACCTGGCACAGTATCCGTAACAAGCCTGAATCACACTGATACTCTCGATGCCAAGGAACCTGACCGACCACTGAACTGCCTCAGAAGGCAATGCAGATGAACCGCCATGTGCAAATCCAGGCATGATTCTGCTTGAGTGATCCCTAACATGACCGTGAGTCCAGTAACTCGCGTGGAGCACAATTGGCTCGGCATTTCGGCGTCGACAATGCACACAAAGCGGTCGGCAAGCACTTGCATGGTCGGCAAGCACATGGTGTCGGGTCACGGTGTCGGGTCATGGTGTCGGGTCACCGTGTCGGGTCACCGTGTCGGGTCACCGTGTCGGGTCACCGTGTCGGGTCACCGTGTCGGGTCACCGTGTCGGGTCACCGTGTCGGGTCACCGTGTCGGGTCACCGTGTCGGGTCACCGTGTCGGGTCACCGTGTCGGGTCACCGTGTCGGGTCACCGTGTCGGGTCATAGTGTTGTGTCACGGTGTCGGGTCATGGTGTCGGGTCACCGTGTCGGGTCACCGTGTCGGGTCACCGTGTCGGGTCACCGTGTCGGGTCACCGTGTCGGGTCACCGTGTCGGGTCATAGTGTTGTGTCACGGTGTCGGGTCATGGTGTCGGGTCACGGTGTCTGGTCACGGTGTCGGGTCACGGTGTCAGGTCATGGTGTCGGGTTACGGTGTCGGATCACGGTGTCGGGTCATGGTGTCTGATCACGGTGTCGGATCACGGTGTCGGGTCACGGTGTCGGGTCACGGTGTCGGGTCATGGTGTCGGGTCATAGTGTTGTGTCACGGTGTCGGGTCATGGTGTCGGGTCACGGTGTCGGGTCACGGTGTCGGGTCACGGTGTCGGGTCACGGTGTCGGGTCACGGTGTCGGGTCACGGTGTCGGGTCATGGTGTCGGATCACGGTGTCGGGTCATGGTGTCGGGTCACGGTGTCGGATCACGGTGTCGGATCACGGTGTCGGGTCACGGTGTCGGGTCACGGTGTCGGGTCATGGTGTCGGGTCACGGTGTCGGGTCACGGTGTCGGGTCACGGTGTCGGGTCATGGTGTCGGGTCATGGTGTCGGATCACGGTGTCGGGTCACGGTGTCGGGTCATGGTGTCGGATCACGGTGTCGGGTCACGGTGTCGGGTCACGGTGTCGGGTCATGGTGTCGGGTCACGGTGTCGGGTCACGGTGTCGGGTCACGGTGTCGGGTCATGGTGTCGGATCACGGTGTCGGGTCACGGTGTCGGGTCATGGTAGGTGTCGGGTCACGGTGTCGGGTCACGGTGTCGGGTCACGGTGTCGGGTCATGGTGTCGGGTCACGGTGTCGGGTCACGGTGTCGGGTCACGGTGTCGGATCACGGTGTCGGGTCATACGGTGTCGGGTCACGGTGTCGGATCACGGTGTCGCACGGTGTCGGGTCATGGTGTCGGGTCATGCGGTGTCGGGTCACGGTGTCGGGTCACGGTGTCGGTCACGGTGTCGGGTCACGGTGTCGGGTCATGGTGTCGGATCACGGTGTCGGGTCACGGTGTCGGGTCACGGTGTCGGGTCATGGTGTCGGGTCACGGTGTCGGGTCACGGTGTCGGGTCATGGTGTCGGGTCACGGTGTCGGGTCACGGTGTCGGGTCACGGTGTCGGGTCATGGTGTCGGATCACGGTGTCGGGTCACGGTGTCGGGTCATGGTGTCGGATCACGGTGTCGGGTCACGGTGTCGGGTCACGGTGTCGGGTCACGGTGTCGGGTCATGGTGTCGGATCACGGTGTCGGGTCATGGTGTCGGGTCATGGTGTCGGATCACGGTGTCGGGTCACGGTGTCGGGTCATGGTGTCGGGTCACGGTGTCGGATCACGGTGTCGGGTCACGGTGTCGGGTCACGGTGTCGGGTCACGGTGTCGGGTCACGGTGTCGGGTCACGGTGTCGGATCACGGTGTCGGGTCACGGTGTCGGGTCACGGTGTCGGGTCACGGTGTCGGATCACGGTGTCGGATCACGGTGTCGGGTCACGGTGTCGGGTCACGGTGTCGGGTCACGGTGTCGGGTCACGGTGTCGGGTCACGGTGTCGGGTCACGGTGTCGGGTCACGGTGTCGGGTCACGGTGTCGGGTCACGGTGTCGGGTCATGGTGTCGGATCACGGTGTCGGATCACGGTGTCGGATCACGGTGTCGGGTCACGGTGTCGGGTCGGGACGGTGTCGGGTCACGGTGTCGGATCACGGTGTCGGGTCATCACGGTGTCGGGTCACGGTGTCGGGTCACGGTGTCGGGTCACGGTGTCGGGTCATTCGGGTCACGGTGTCGGGTCACGGTGTCGGGTCACGGTGTCGGGTCACGGTGTCGGGTCACGGTGTCGGGTCATGGTGTCGGGTCACGGTGTCGGGTCACGGTGTCGGGTCACGGTGTCGGATCACGGTGTCGGATCACGGTGTCGGGTCACGGTGTCGGGTCACGGTGTCGGGTCACGGTGTCGGGTCATGGTGTCGGATCACGGTGTCGGGTCACGGTGTCGGGTCACGGTGTCGGGTCATGGTGTCGGGTCATGGTGTCGGGTCACGGTGTCGGGTCATGGTGTCGGGTCACGGTGTCGGGTCAGTGGTGTCGGGTCACGGTGTCGGGTCACGGTGTCGGGTCATCACGGTGTCGGGTCACGGTGTCGGGTCACGGTGTCGGACACGGTCGGGTCACGGTGTCGGGTCACGGTGTCGGGTCACGGTGTCGGGTCATGGTGTCGGTGTCGGGTCACGGTGTCGGGTCACGGTGTCGGATCACGGTGTCGGGTCACGGTGTTGTGTCACGGTGTCGGGTCACGGTGTCGGGTCATGGTGTCACGGTCGGGTCACGGCACGGTGTCGGATCACGGTGTTCGGATCACGGTGTCGGGTCACGGTGTCGGGTCACGGTGTCGGGTCACGGTGTCGGGTCACGGTGTCGGGTCACGGTGTCGGGTCATGGTGTCGGATCACGGTGTCGGGTCACGGTGTCGGATCACGGTGTCGGATCACGGTGTCGGGTCACGGTGTCGGATCACGGTGTCGGATCACGGTGTCGGGTGCGCATCCACACCCGACACGGCGTCTGGCCCTCGGATGCCTCCCGGGCCTGTTGAGTGTGGCCCTCGGATGCCTCCCGGGCCTGTTGAGTGTGGCCCTCGGATGCCTCCCGGGCCTGTTGAGTGTGGCCCTCGGATGCCTCCCGGGCCTGTTGAGTGTGGCCCTCGGATGCCTCCCGGGCCTGTTGAGTGTGGCCCTCGGATGCCTCCCGGGCCTGTTGAGTGTGGCTCTCGGATGCGAGGTAAATGAATTTCATCAAATAATTCTTGGGGCGTAATGAGGCATTTGGGAATATTAGCACCACGAATTCATTTTTAATTCATTTTTTTTCATAACACTGAATCATCTTCACCCCTCCTGATCATACGACACAAATTGTGCCAAAAATGAAGTTGCGGAATTGTGAACATTTGGTAACCTATGGCTACTCTTAAAAACCGTTACTGACGTTGGTGGGCAGAGTTGTTTCTGTCTATTACTCCTATCCAAAATAGCACCAAAATAGCATCCAAAATATCGAAAGCATCTTACTCTTTGACGACTAAATGATAGGTAAATAAAGCGAATAGCAATTTGCTACAGTTATGGCAGGGGTATTGTTTTATGTGCTGTTGAGGGTACAAGTGCTCCCTCAATGTTGGCTTTGCACTGATAAAAACTTCTCAGGAATGCACATAATCGATGTCAAAAAGCATACCATCTAGGGGAGATTTGGGAATCGACTTACAACAGAAATTGGAAAACACGTGGTAATCAAATTGTTCTAGATGTTACATTGTTCTTATAAAGGGCGTAAAAGTAGCACGCAATGAATAACACTACTCATGGAATTGCAGTTGGAATAGTTGTATGCTGCATAGCATGGAAATACTCCCATGAGGGGAATACTTCTACCTCCGTCAAAATATCATGAGAATATTGTATTCCATCTGTGCTTTGAGCCACAAGCCTTGTCAGCACTAGTTGAATACATATATTTCATATTGAATAAGCACATAGAAAATAAACTTCCATCATGGAATATTGTTATCACTCGTGACAAACGAATTGAAGAATCTTTCCACTGAGTCGACGGCACCCGGCAAGTTGCGTTTTGTGATGAATATGCTGCGGCGAATCGTACGATCTGCATTATATATATTCCGATGTGTCATCATATGCACAGTGTGTGTGTGTGCGTGTGTTGAATTTGTCCAGCTTGTCACCTTGTGGTGATTTCGACTGTTTCCGGGTGCGTAGAGAGGTGCATGTGTATCTGTGCCGATATTAGACGCGGAGCGAGGGGATGTGTGGAACATTGCAGTTAGGATACCGGGCAGAAAGAACAATAGTAAAGCTGGCTTGTTCAAAGGTGCGGAGGTAGAGTTTAGACGGCCTTGAAGTTAAGGAGTAGAGATGAGCGGAGTTCAGTGGAGCTGTCGCAGAGAGATGAAGTGGTAGATCTGGTAGAAAACCGAAGATGGTGCAGTAGTGAAGAGTAGCTAGTCTGGGCGGTGGCAGTTGGGGTATGAGGTGTAGTGGGGCTTTGGGGTCGCGACATCGCCAGTGTATTTGAACAGTTTGATCACGTGTACTTTTAGAGATAATGATTTTAACTTTCCTTCGTTGAACGCATCTTTTAGTTTTTCCCAATCTTTTGTTCTTGTTGTGTTTCCTTTTTAATATGTATCTGCATTTGTTCTCTTTTTCCCTGCACCTTTTTTTCGTTTCACAGTTCTTTCAGTATACGTGTGATAGCGAGAAAGTGGAAGATAGGTTCGGGTAGTGTTCGGTGTTCATCGTTGGAAGAGTGGTGAGGTTTAGTGGGAAGTTGTTTGTAGTGCAGTTCTGTGTAATATGTTGCCTTTGGTTTATGCGCATGGTGCAGTGCATCAGTATTGTTTGATTGTAAGAATTCGGTGACATGTTGTGCATTGTGATCGTGGGCAGCTTAGAAAGAGGTAAAAGTGTATAAGTGCTATGTGTCCGATGCATAGCTGAATCGGTATTCTTTCTTTAGATCAGGTGTTTTGAATGATGGTGTGCCAGTATTCGTGTTTTGGGTGTATTTCGTAAAGTTGTGTTATTGCTGTGTCCCATGTTTGTTGAATATGTTTGTTGATTGTCTGGTGTAGTACAGGGTAATAGTCGGATTGTGAGTATGGGCTGTGTGTGGTTTGTTGCATTGTTGTGACTATGCTTGCTTCTGTGTCTGCGTGTTCGTTGCCTTGTATGTTTCACGTTGTAAGTAGTTACAACGCGTTCGCGCGCAAAAGTAGTCGCGACGCTTTCGCATTGTAGGCACTTAAAACGCGTGACTCTTTCACGTTGTAAGTACGTGCAACATATTTGCGCGCGAGTTTGCCTTGCTATGCTGTGCTGAGTATCCTGATCTGTGTACTTATTGTTGGATGCATTCGTCCCATTCTATCCCGCAGACCACCCGACGGCCTGGCAAGTAGTACGGTGTTTTTTTTTTGTTCTCGGGAAAGTGATCTCGGGAATGTCAGGTGTCTGTTCCGACCGTGTTTCCTTTGCTAGTGTTAGCTGGGTACAACCGCGCATACTGTGTACGTTATCAGCCTGAGTGTGTAAAAAAAATTCGATACTTTGTTTTCATTTAGCAAGCTCGTGCCTCAGCAGCTGTATATCGTAGCTCCGCGGTAATGTTGCTTCAGAGTGCCCCGCGAATTGGCTTTTCCGACTGTAATGCTTTCGAAGCTGCTCGGCTCTATCTCCGATGCTCTCTCCCTCTCTCTCTGTCTCCCTGTCCTTCTCTCTCCCTCTCTCTCTCTCTCTCTCTCTCTCTCTCTCTCTCTCTCTCTCTCTCTCTCTCTCTCTCTCTCTCTCTCTCTCTCTCTCTCTCTCTATATATATCTATATATATATATATATCTCTCTCTCTCTCTCTCATATATATATAATATATATATATATATATATATATATATATATATATATATATATATATATATATATATATATATATATATATATATATATATACTCTCTCTCTCTCTCTCTCTCTCTCTCTCTCTCTCTCTCTCTCTCTCTCTCTCTCTCTCTCTCTCTCTCTCTCTCTCTCTCTCTCTCTCTCGCTCTGTGCTGTGTTCCGTGTGACCGCGTCTCGTGTGTACTCCGCCAGTCAGCTCCTCCGGCGATGATGACCAGGCCCGTCTGGTGAAGCGGTTCGTCTCGCTGATCCCCAACATCTCCGACGTCAACTTCTGCTCGGGCATGCACGACCTGTGGACCACCTGTCAGGTGGCAGCGCCGCCCAGGTCCCGCCGTGAGTTACAGTTCTGCCAGCTCTCTCCACAGCGATGCGTACCAGTCTTTCGCGCGCATGCCGCGGGCTTTTTGTCACCGACCGCCGCGGGCTTTCCAAGCATCGTATTGTCTACGTAGCGGAGTTCTGTTCCCCTAGCTGTCATAGTCTAGATTGGATCTTGCTGGCAACACCTTGCTAGAGAGTGCAGTAGCCAATAACTGACCTTTTTGCTGGACTTACTAGCAGCGAAACGACAACAGCTTGTCACACACTGGCAGTCTCAGCAAACGTTGGGATATACACTGGGGGCCGCGATAGCTCACCCGGTAGAGTGTTTGTCCTTGATGGTAAGATGGTGGGTTCGAATGCCGCAACCGACGGATTACCAAGTCCGCCCTGAACAAATCTGAGTGAGAGGCTGGTGACGCATATAACCTAGCAGTTAAATGCGTCGTAAAAATCCAAGGTTCCTCTTTTCCAGGTGACAGACACCGACACGTGACGTGACAGACACCGACACGTGACGTGACAGACACCGACACGTGACGTGACAGACAGTGGCACGTGACGTGACAGACACTGATCCGAGTGACAGACACTGGCACGTGGCGTGATATACACTGATCCAGGTGACATACACCGACTCGTGACGTGACAGACAGTGGCACGCGTCCGTCAACAGCTGTTGTCGGTAAGCCATCAAGCTGCCGCTCGCCTGCACCGTCCACCTGAGTCTGTCTGTCCGGTGGGTCCAGACTGGGTCCGGACCCTGTACTACGAGCCCTATGGTGAACATGGCTGACCCAACTGGACATTGACGGAGGGCCGGGACTTTTTCTGCCGCTGTGTCGGATTCAAGTGTTGACGGGCGGAGAGCAGACTCCCAAATACCGACCCCATCATGCTGCAACACAAAGGTGGGGCGTCATCGACACCGGGTGGCTCGTCATGAAATACCGACCCTACCGTGGTGTGACACACAGGCGGGGGTCACCGACACGACCCTACCGTGGTGCTACACACAGGCGGGGGTCACCGACACGACCCTACCGTGGTGTGACACACAGGCGGGGGTCACCGACACGACCCTACCGTGGTGTGACACACAGGCGGGGGTCACCGACACGACCTACCGTGGTGTGACACACAGGCGGGGGTCACCGACACGACCCTACCGTGGTGTGACACACAGGCGGGGATGACCGACACGACCCTACCGTGGTGTGACACACAGACGGGGGTCACCGACACGACCCTACCGTGGTGTGACACACAGACGGGGGTCACCGACACGACCCTACCGTGGTGTGACACACAGGCGGGGGTCACCAACACGACCCTACCGTGGTGTGACACACAGGCGGGGATCACCGACACGACCCTACCGTGGTGTGACACACAGGCGGGGGTCACCGACACGACCCTACCGTGGTGTGACACACAGGCGGGGGTCACCGACACGACCCTACCGTGGTGTGACACACAGGCGGGGATCACCGACACGACCCTACCGTGGTGTGACACACAGGCGGGGGTCACCGACACGACCCTACCGTGGTGTGACACACAGGCGGGGATGACCGACACGGCCCTACCGTGGTGTGACACACAGGCGGGGGTCACCAACACGACCCTACTGTGGTATGACACACAGGCGGGGATCACCGACACGACCCTACCGTGGTGTGACACACAGGCGGGGGTCACCGACACGACCCTACCGTGGTGTGACACACAGGCGGGGATCACCGACACGGCCCTACTGTGGTGTGACACACAGGCGGGGGTCACCGACACGACCCTACTGTGGTATGACACACAGGCGGGGGTCACCGACACGACCCTACCGTGGTGTGACACACAGGCGGGGATCACCGACACGGCCCTACCGTGGTGTGACACACAGGCGGGGATCACCGACACGACCCTACCGTGGTGTGACACACAGGCAGGGTCACCAACACGACCCTACCGTGGTGTGACACACAGGCAGGGTCACCGACACGACCCTACCGTGGTGTGACACACAGGCGGGGATGACCGACACGAGGCGGCTCATCATAAGACACCGATCCTGGGGTGTGGATCATCATCAGGAACATCAGGGGCTGTTGGGGTCCTCCGCCCACCGTGGAGGCGGGAGAGGCTCAGACTGGTCCGGCGGGAGAGGCTCAGACTGGTCCGGCGGGAGAGGCTCAGGCTGGCCGGTGGGAGAGGCTCAGACTGGTCCGGCGGGAGAGGCTCAGGCTGGCCGGTGGGAGAGGCTCAGACTGGTCCAGCGGGAGAGGCTCAGACTGGTCCGGCGGGAGAGGCTCAGACTGGTCCGGCGGGAGAGGCTCAGGCTGGCCGGTGGGAGAGGCTCAGACTGGTCCGGCGGGAGAGGCTCAGGCTGGCCGGTGGGAGAGGCTCAGACTGGTCCAGCGGGAGAGGCTCAGACTGGTCCGGCGGGAGAGGCTCAGGCTGGCCGGTGGGAGAGGCTCAGGCTGGCCGGTGGGAGAGGCTCAGGCTGGCCGGTGGGAGAGGCTCAGGCTGGTCCGGCGGGAGAGGCTCAGGCTGGTCCGGCGGGAGAGGCTCAGGCTGGTCCGGCGGGTGCGGCTCAGGCTGGTCCGGCGGGAGAGGCTCAGACTGATCCGGCGGGTGAGGCTCAGGCTGGTCGGTGGGTGCGGCTCAGGCTGGCCGGTGGGCGCGGCTCAGCCTGAGCCGGTGGGTGCGGCTCAGGCTGGCCGGTGGGTGCGGCTCAGACTGGCAGGGGGGTGAGGCTCAGGCTGGTCGGTGGGTGCGGCTCAGGCTGAGTCGGTGGGTGCGGCTCAGGCTGAGCCGGTGGGTGCGGCTCAGGCTGGCCGGTGGAAGTTTGAGGAAGTCATAGCTTGAGGAAGCAAATTCAGAGAGTCGATACTGTATAGGAAGGTAACAACAGAAAATGCAATTAGATGTTGGTTTGCATGCATTTATTGGAATCGCACGACACTTATGGTTGTGTTCGTATCTACCCCCCGGGCTTTGCTAGGTGCATCGATGCGTTGGCCGCAAATATATTGCGTGTTTTTTTTTTCAAAGGTACGGTATGAATCGCTGCGTCGTATATCATCGAGCCTTCGTTTCAGCTACCGGTTCATCTTACTTCTAGTAATCGATTCGTCACCGATTCCTTCGCACATTTGCTCCATTGCCTGCAATTGTTCTGATATGAATTTGGCTTTGCATACTACAGCGCTCTGAGTTGCGGTTAGGCGCGCTCCCGTCTAGAAATGCGTCGATGGCGATGGCGTTTTGCACATTTCAAACGTGTTCAAACGTGTTGCACGTTTGATGGCGGCAGATGACGCGCTGCCCAGCGCGCGCACCGGCACGTTCCGTCGCAACTGCGCCGCCGCGCACGTGCCGCCAGGTGGGGGTCAGCATGCAGCTGTACGCCCAGCCGACCCCTTGGATTCACCCCGTCGTGCCCGGAGGCGCTGCGCCTCATGCTGCCGATGTTGAGACGGGCCAGCTTCACACCGGCCATCAGCGCCGCTCAGCTGACTGACGAGCAGACCCGCTTGCTTTCAAACCTTCACGCCACCTACGAGGTACACCACCTGCAAGGTGCTAATGTTTGTTGTTTGTTTATTGGTTGGTTCACGACACACTTTATGCACATTCACGGCTAATGGCGCCGCCCACACTGTTTCGCCGGTGGGCCGCGGGATTGGGAAATGTCCTGAGTGGCGCTAGAGTCGAACCCGGGACCTTTGGTACCCATAGCCCGACACCTTAACTACTCGGCCATCCCCGCCCCCAGGGTGCTAATGTAAAACATTCATCGCACATACTGCTGTGAAACGTATACCTTCCTCATGAGGTATGGTGTAAACTTTACGAGTAACCCGTCGCGGTGTCGGACTGCCGTAGGTATACGGGCCGCCGCTGAACGTGCAACACCACTCGCACCAAGCAGTGATCGAGGCCCCGTTCGCGCTGGGCATCCATCGCAACGGCAGGTGCGACTCCGAGTTCACCCGGGGTGTACATGGCAGCACTCGCCCGCCGACGCTAGAGACATCTTTCGGACGTCGCTGCAAACTTCAGTCGCTGGTCGGCTCATGAGGTGGCGTTACTGATCTCGCGGTTCGTGCGAGAAGATCCGGGTAGCTACGAAACACCTGCCTTATGGTCGTGTATCGGAGCTCCAGGTGCCTCGTGTTTGAAAGAAAATGGATCGACATTCTGATGTCATGCTAAGCATTTTAGTTTGAACTCGTCATTGTGGATAGTCCGCGCCGTTTTCGGCGTCCCTAAGCTGCACCACGGAAGACCACATCTGTAGTCTGTACGGGCTCTGGCCTGTCCACTCAAGCAGAGATGAAATCTGTCCAATCCTCCACTGCAGCTCGTGTATCTCGTGCAGCACTGCCCGGCTCAATTCAGTCTTCAAATGCGGCGTTTGCACTCTCACCATTACTATACCAATTTTATATCATGTCGTGTGTGTTAAACAATGCGCCGGTCATTTCTACGCAGGTACGCCAATAAACTGTGGTATATCGGTCGGTACAATATGGAGTTATGCACGAAAAATCGGAGGGGTTGGCGGATTTCGCCATCCCCCTCCAGAGCGTTTGTTAACCTGCCATGAACTTGACCTGACTTGACCTCGATGAGTTGACATAACTTTGAAACAATATAGCATGGCAATGTACATCAAACAAGTCGCTAGTTTTGCCAATAACACTTCCTTTTTTTCAATATAGGGGAAGCGCGTCAGCGCCGATATTTGTGGTCTGGCGCTGATCAAATTTTTTTACCTTAGCGACCCCTAACTCGAAAAAATATATTCGGTCGATTTTCGTAAATCGGCCGGTAAAATCTGGAGTTATCCGCGAAAAAACCGGATGGGTGGGCGGATTTCGCCCCCCCCCCCCTTCAGGGCGTGTGTTAATTCGCGTGTAAGCGTGTTTTTAGGTGCTCAATGGAAGGCTTCTTGGCACACTGTTGAGAAACTGACGACTGTAACAGTCCCTGGTTGCTTAGACCATGGAAACTTCACATATCAATTTCCACCATTGTATCGGCTGGTGTAGATCTGTTAAGTTCAGTCGTTGATCTCTGAAGCCTGTTTCGGTTCAGTTGCACCTCTTAGTGTCGAGTTGACGGCCTCAACACGTGGCTGTGTGTGTGGTGCTGTCCGGAAATGTGTGCGTCATTGCATGAACAGACTAGCGATGCTGGAATTGATGATCCAGTCACCTTGTGTCAGCCCGAACGCTTTGCAGCCTCGTCTCACCTAGTCTCGCTTCTATTGCTGGCCTCCTTAACCCTAATATACCCATATAGTGACCGTAGCCTGACGGTAGCCGTAACTGACCGTAGCCGTGCGGTCTCGAGTTCGAATACCGCCACAAGCGTGAGATTTCGGTTTTCCCCGATCACTGGGCGTGCTTGACGCCAAATGGCCAGCGCAGCAACACGCGGGGCAAATAGCGCGAGGTTCATCTTGTCCCCCCCCCCCTCGAGAGCCTGCTCACTGCCGCGCCCCGATCTCATTAGCGTTATTATTTTCAAACCGCCTGCATCGCACATAGCGTGACAGATAAACGCACGACCCAAGGCGAAAAACGTGTCGGTGTGGCGGCATGTTTCACCCGAGTACACTAGGTGGGAGAGTGTGAGCAGTTCGGCTCGATGCACCTCCTGTCAAAACATCATCGAATGGATGAACACCTGCGGAGATCATGGAAGAGCTGCCCTCTCTGGATATGTTTCCGCACATCCTGGCGCAGACTCGGCGGTGCGCTCTGCATATGAAAATGCTCCACCTTTTTCGCCAGTTAGCATCGACCTGAAAACTTCACCGGGATTCTCATCTTCTCTGGATATGTCTCGCTGTCAAGTGGAAAACTCTACTGGTCAGAGGTAGCAGATCTAGCCTATGATATAGTTCGGAAGGCTGTGCCACGCAGGGGCGGGGATGGCCGAGTGGTTAAGGTGTCGGGCTATGGGTACCAAAGGTCCCGGGTTCGACACTGGCGCCGCTCAGGACATTTCCCAATCCCTTGGCACACCGGCGAAGCAGTGTGGGCGGCGCCATTAGCCGTGGATGTGCATAAAGTGCTTCGTGAGCCACCCAATAAACAAACAAGCTATGCCACGCAGCAAGTGCCGAGGGAAATAAAACAGTATCTTCAATGCAGGACAAATCGAGGAAGCAGACTAGTACGGATTGAGCTGAACGAGTCGTTCCGAAAGTTTGGCATAGATCAGGAAGAACTCGCTGTGAACGAGATGATCGTCCACTACTACGGATGTCAAAGGCTAAAGCAGTTCATCCACGCGAAGCCCATCTATTTCGGCCATATGCTGTTGGCTTTGTACTGGGAATATGTACTGTGGAAAGGATCAGCGTCCTCAGTTGTAAGACATGCCTATGGGGAAGCATGTGGTGTTCTACATCACAAGTGTCATTTCAAATCCAAGAGGTCATCAGGCGTATTTGGACACTTCATTCACGTCTCGGACGGTGCTCGCTGAGCTCAGGAATCGTGGCGTCCGAGCCACGGGATATTATGACGGAAAACCGGATGGGAAAATGTCTCAGCACACCAACAGAGGTCCTTCAAAAAAGAGAAATGAGGTACGTTTGACAACGGTTTGAAATAACGGAAGAAGTCCCGACAGTCAGCTTGAATGACAACAAAGTTGTCAGCGTGATGCAATAAATGAACATGAAAGATGGCAAATCTGTCAACTTCCCAAACCAAGCACGTTTGACTGACTTTAAAACGATAGTAGCCGAAACAATGACCAATGATCACATGGGCTGCATTTGGGCGCTAAATGACCTCGTAGTCGGCGCGCCTTGAAGCCCAAATAATAAATCAATATTGGCTGCATTAATTCGAACCAGCGACCATTTGTTTTCCCCTCCCAAAGCGCCAAACGGCGGTCACCGTGCCTGATCGAGCGCGCACGGCGTGGGAACAGCGCGCAGCGCTCAGGACCAGTTGAACCTTTTGATACCGGGCCATATCTCGAAAACGGCTGAAGATAACTTAATATTTTTACAGCTTCGTTCATGTTCGATTAGATGACTGTTGACCAAGAATAGTCACAGTTGTTCCGCGAATTATGTACCCAGTCCTTAACGGGTCAAGTTCACCATATGGCAGGGCAACGATGAGAAACCACGTTCATATTCATATGTCTCATTGGAAGACTTCCCAAAGCCATTGGCAGTATCTTGCGCAGTCAACTGACACAACTATGGTTCTAATACAAGCAAGCAGTGGTAACCGATTACGGTACCAGTAAAATTGAACAGAGAAAATTAACATTTGCTACCTTTTGTACAAAAGTGCCGAATCTTGTCATATGTGCTGAGGCTCCAGCAGGTTTTGTGCACAGTAATAGGATAATTTTATTCAAGCCTGCAATACCTGCTGATGCTCTAACTCGATTACGTTAGATCTCTGCTCTGGAACAATTCTTGAAGTCTGCCTGGCAGGTGTGTGAGCGAATGAGTATTATTATAATGCTATGCGCAACTGTAGGCAATAAACGGAAAGGTCGCATAATCGACAGGTCGTGCAATCATCAGGTCATCTAATCAATCTCTCGCGCCGACTGCTGCTGGCCATGCTGAATCGTCAATCTCTCGCGCCGACTGCTGCTGGCCATGCCGAGTCGTCAATCCCTCGCGCCGACTGCTGCTGGCCATGCCGAGTCGTCAATCCATCGCGCCGACTGCTGCTGGCCATGCCGAGTCGTCAATCCCTCGCGCCGACTGCTGCTGGCCATGCCGAGTCGTCAATCCCTCGCGTCGGTTGATCGCGGACGAAGAACAACAGACGTGATCGAACCAACGTTTTTTTGTGTTGGGAGTCGAGCAGCCTCCCGTAGACTACCACCCCGCAAAAGAAAGCCAAACCCGACACAGTCCACTCTTGTTACGTAAGAAATGATTGCATCTGAACGGCCTGCCCCGCCCAGCTCGATCCAACCGCCACGCTTTTCAAGCCATATTTGACTTGCTGAAGCGTTTAAGTCCTGCTTTGTTTGGGTGTTGAACAGCTTGAGTGAGTGTGGAATTGTCACTCCATGTATTGTTAACATTTAGAATGCAAAATAAATAAATGAATTTGTGAAATGAATTTCAAATTGTATTTAATTTTAATTTCTGTAAAATGCAAAGAAATGGTTTTGTGGCGGCCCTTCAGTACAGCTCACCAGTCAAACAGTGTAGGCGGCGCCATTAGCCGTGAATGTGCATAAAGTGTGTCGTGAACCAACCAATAAGCAAGCAAACAAACAGTTCACCAGTCCGGTGGGCCGGCCTTCAGTACAGCTCACCAGTCCGGTGGGCCGGCCTTCAGTACAGTTCACCAGTCCGGTGGGACGGCCTTCAGTACAGTTCACCAGTCCGGTGGGCCGGCCTTCAGTACAGTTCACCAGTCCGGTGGGCCGGCATTCGGTACAGTTCACCAGTCCGGTGGGACGGCCTTCGGTACAGTTCACCAGTCCGGTGGGACGGCCTTCAGTACAGCTCACCAGTCCGGTGGGCCGGCCTTCAGTACAGTTCACCAGTCCGGTGGGCCGGCCTTCAGTACAGTTCACCAGTCCGGTGGGCCGGCCTTCAGTACAGTTCACCAGTCCGGTGGGCCGGCCTTCGGTACAGTTCACCAGTCCGGTGAGCTGGTCGCCGGTAACGAGTTTGTCCCATAGCCTGATCTCGGCCAGTCGGGCGGCCCAGATGGCATTGGAAGCTGTCGAACCACACGGTTCTACGTAACCACACGTGTGACGGAAACTGCCTCCTAGGTCTCGCACGTCCTGCAGCAAGACAGAGGGAGTATACATGGATTAACGACAAGAGCAGATTAGTGGCGGCGAATAATTGCACTTGTGACAATAGCTTGCATAATATTTTGTCACAAATGATGCATAAATCAGACCAATAAACTTGTCAACACTGGCAACTAGCGGCCAGTTTGTTAACCACTGTCTCCATTTTACTCACCGCTATGAACACAAGTTTCCTAGTATGCATGTGCCAGTGCATTTGGCAACTATCTACTGATGAATACCACCTAAGATATAGCCTATCAAAGCTCATTTCACGAAACTTACTTATATGTGTCAAACAGTGAAGTTTAAGATGCAATAGTTCAGCTTCCTATGAAGGCTATCGAAACGTCAACTCCGTCGGCAAGAGCTGCCGTGTGCATGCTTTCGCTATGTTTGCATGTACTCTCTAACCCTTATCCGGACCCGCCAGTAACTGTCTGTCGGCTGTCGCATTTCCGGAGAGTGTTCAAATACATGCCCGACATACGGACTCTGGCCGACTAACTCCCAGCACACAAGCGGCACCTCTGTCGGATCCAGTTGTGCGTCGCACGCAGAAGATGGTCAGCCATAGACCTGCTCGTGAGCGGGGAATGGTCAGCCATAGACCTGCTCGTGAGCGGGGAATGGTCAGCCATAGACCTGCTCGTGAGCGGGGAATGGTCAGCCATAGACCTGCTCGTGAGCGGGGAATGGTCAGCCATAGACCTGCTCGTGAGCGGGGAATGGTCAGCTATATACCTGCTCGTGAGCGGGGAATGGTCACCCATAGACCTGCTCGTGAGCGGGGAATGGTCAGCCATAGACCTGCTCGTGGGTGAGGAATAGTCAGCATGCATAGCGGCATTAAAGTCTGAGCACCAAGCGTCCAAACTTTCCTGATGTGGGAACCAGCCATATGTCGGTACATATTGTTCCGCACGCTTAGCCGCAGCATGTACAGGCTCGTTACCGGCGACGCCAAAATGATCCAGGGCCCCACAGAGAACTATCCTCTTAGCTGATCGATTCAATGCAGTTGACCCCATTATCATGTCCTAATCAGACGAATTTGCCGGATAAGCCTGCATAGCAAGGCAGCTGCTTAGTGAGTAAGTTGAAACGTACAATAAGGAAAGTGAAATTGGTAAGATTGTATGCCATCCCATCCTTGACAAGGCAAAGTGCCTTTTTAATATGCACCAGTTCCGGCTTGTGCACAGGCCTGCTTGTGTGCAGGGCGATTATGTTACCCGTCTCGATGTCGACAGATCGGGAAGAGACCGTTATAGTAACTACAACAGAAAACATTATTGCAAATTATTTCCTTTTAGTTGCATGTGGGTCCAGGCAGTACAGTTGGCTGAGGTAAATTAATTTTGCGCCATGCGATTTGATATACGACCAAGTTGATATTATTGCAACAGAATGAGTTGCAATGATTTCGCTTCTGCTGGTCCAGGCTATTATATTCCCATCACTCGCGCGCCTAATGTACTTACGCAATAATGTACTAATAAGCTAATGTTGCGCGTGCAGGCGGTCCTCATTATTCCGTAACCGGCGGTGAGGTAAACGATCTTGTCCAAGTTGCAGATGCGCGCGCCGTTCAGGTAGCAGTGTTGAATCCGTCTGCGTAAGATATCGACTGATGTGGTCAGGGTCTTCTCGTCAGAACACTGACAACAACCATTTTTAATCAGAACATTTTTCATGTGCTGCATTCATGCTGGTTTCACACGGGTTAAGCCAATGAAGCGTCCAGAATAGTCAACCACTTTGCGCAGCCAAACAACCAACCATTTTGTCAACCACTTTGTGAACCATTTTGCGTAGGCAACTGGTCATCAACATCCAGAGTCATATTTTGATTCTTACCCTTATCTTTAGGGTCGAAACAAAACGGACCAGAGGAATTTTATTTTTTTCGTTTTTGATGACTTATTAGTGTTGCATATTTGCCTAGTAGGGCTAAAATCGAAGATTCCGCCTAAAGTAAGTATTTTTATGGAAGCAAGTTGACTGCAAGCAACGTTTTGCGGTCCGCTCTACCCTCTAGAAAAGTTAAAATTAAAGAAAATTGAAAACGAAAAATTTTCGACATTTCAAAAACTTAACATTTTTAGTTTTGGATGGCAAAAATGCTATCGCCACGGTCGATTTGGCCTTCTTTTCCTGAATTTCAAATAATCTTCGTTTTCTAAATCTCCCCCAAAATTAACTCCTCAGAGCCAAAAGTATGTCATTCTTGAATTCATTGACCCATTGGTGACGTCAGTTTTTTGGGAGATGCAATTTTGGGGTGGTTTCTGGCCCTACTCGTCGAGCGCTTTCCGATGACATCTCTTTCGTTTTCGTGAGACGCTTAGTTTGGAGATTAGAGTGGGGGTTGCATCAACCCCACCCACCCTGAGACTCTAAGGATCTGACCGGAAGGACAGGGTTAATCTCTTTGTCAAAATTCTGCCTTTGAACTTGAATTCACCCACATCAGATGGCGGGGCTATGTTCCACGCAACAAGCTCTGTTTGGCACAAGATATTGGTCCTTAATGCCACCTCGAGCAAGAATTCGGACACTATTTTTTCGTTGTTAAGTTAGCTAAAACGATTAATTGAAACAGAAAGTGCTGAAATAGTAAAATATGATGACTATTTTGAGGATCTTTCCAAACATGGGGCATGGTAAAATTCGAATTAAGCCAATAACCATACAACAATCTTGAAACCCGAAACATGGGTGTTGATGACTCCTGGTATTGAAACGCTACATTTATGTGCTCACTTGCTATGACCCCTTTCCCTTGAACCTGGCAACTTTGCGGAAATCATCTCACGGCTGCATTTGGCAGCAGTTCTTTGCACAGGGAGCGATTCCCACATATATGTAGCGACATGTGCGACCGCTGCATCACTGGACAAGCGTCTAAAACATGAACCAAACTCAACGGAACGAAAGATAGGAACTCAACGGCGACAGGCGTCGCTAGTTTCAGCAAGGCCACGACAACTGTGGGACACACGACCGTGCGCGCGCCAAGCGTGTGCTGGACAAACAGGGAACCCACTAGGCTGGATTGACGACGGACTTCTGAGACTTAGTCGACCGCTTCGGTCAATACAAGGGCACGTACGGAATGGCATGTCACCAACGCCCTGCTGTTGTTAATACAGAACACAAATATGCGTAATGCATGCCGCCCCACCGCAACACACACACACACACACACACACACACACACACACACACACACACACACACACATACATATATATATAGATATATATATATATGTATATATATATATATATATATATATATATATATATATATATATATATATATATATATATATATATATATATGTGTGTGTGTGTGTGTGTGTGTGTGTGTGTGTATTCTGTACCCCAGTATAACTGCCACCTGCATCTAAATGTAGTATGCATCCCATTCCATTGCATAAATGTAATTTCGGGGAATATATTTGCATTTTTCCGAAAAGGAGGTTGCTTTCTCATGCAACTATTCTAAGCATTTCAGCATTATATATATAAGGGTGGTCCTATTTTTATTTTCGAGAAGTGTAATGTCTCACCCTGCAGAATTGTTCCATTTGGTCCAGTATCAACGAAAGCCGAATTTTGTGAACATAGCTCAATTATTTCTGGTGCCCCGCAATGCCTCCGAATTTTTACATAGTACCTACCTGAGGGCATGTCTGGGTCCCCTCACATAAAGTGAGTATTATCCCCTTTTGTGGGAGGGGGGGGGGGTGGTGTCATGGGTGCCTATCTCCCACTCAATGTTTCCTAGTTTTTCATAGGCACACCGCCACAACACATTTATTTTTGGAATCCGGGAATGTCTGGCGACGGGCTTCGACGGACTGAAAGAGGAACTGGCGCTCCTCTTCGTCGCGTGTCAGGTGTGTCAGGTGGGGAAGCTAGTCTTGCATGAGGGCTACCCCTCCCTCGGTGAAGTCGTTGGTGACCTGCAATTCAGTGACTTGGCCTTCTGAAAGCCTTTTCGGCCATTCCATGTCTGAGGGTCGGCGTCCAGGAAACCGTCGCTGGTTCCGAGGGCTGACACAGTGTGGCGGGTGGTGCTCGTGAAGAAGTCCCAGATATGTTTTTGCTTGATGGTATTGGGACTGAGGTCCATCGTCACGCGATTATGAGGGTCCCCCGATCCCTCCTTGGACAGGGCGACCAGCATTCTTTCCTTTGTGTCGACGTCGACATGATCGTCGAAGAAGGCCGTCGGAGTCCAACTGCTCGGAGAGGTGCCAGGGGTGCTGTCCGAAAGCCATCGTAGCGGTAGTGGCAACTTCGGTGCCCAGATAAGCAGAGATGTCTTGTAAAAACTGCAGGTCCAGAGCAGGGGTGGTTTAAGTCACGAGAGCTCGAAACCACATCGGCACGTAGAGTGTCACGCAGAAGGTGACGAACCGCCTCAGGCCTCGAGTGACCTTGTCGAGGCAGAGGAGGTGAAATAGTCACTGCAACACTTCCTTGTTCGACGGCAGCTTCCCACCAGTCAGTTCGATGAGGGGCTACCCCACCAACCATGCTTCTGTGTCTTTTCGGGTCGTTGGCTTCTTCGGCTTCTCCATGTCTGAAAGCAAAGCTACAGCGGTGAGGGAACACGCGTGTTCGTCGTAAGAGCAGCCGCTGCACTGATTCGTGAAGCGAAAGTGCTTTCTTATAAGCCGACTCAATGACGTCATAAGGGACAATAACCAAATTTTAGTGCGATTATATTGGATCACAATGGAATACATTTTGTGAGGGGAGACATAAGAAATTCCAACTTTGATTTTTACTCGTACAAATAAGGACCACCTTAGTATATATATATATATATATATATATATATATATATATATATATATATATATATATATATATATATATATATATATATATATATGACGTGTTCACGAAGATAATATATCAATCTGGGAGCACAGGTACATGTGCTATGCATCCATATCAATTTGGAATGTCTGAATGTCTCAGTGTGACAAGGTGCGACGGAAAGCATGCATTATATCTCCCAACTCATTTCTTCTAGTAAGCATGCGATTAAAAGTCGTTTCTTCCTCCGATAAATACCATCGATTGATTTCAAAGTTTTGAAGTTGGGAATTACCGTTCAGCTTAGGAATGACGTTCAAGCGGTTAGACTGGGCTAGGTTAGATTAGTGACAGTGACTATATAATGCACTTTATGAATGGTATGGTCGATGATAAGAATGAGCTAGAGACTCACTAGTACGGAACCCGTGCGACAATTGCGTCACTAAATCAATAAATGAAATAGTTGAACGTTTCACTTGACCGGCAATCTTGATCAAAACTTAAGCTTCGTACGTTTGTCATTACATTTCCACAGGAAAATACATTAGACATCAGTACTTATACCTTGTATTTTGTCAGCTAATGCCAAAAATCATGCACAATTTTGTCATCTGGAAGTCCCAGAGGTAACACACAGAGGAATCAAGGCTTCGAGTTCACCTCCATAAGTTGATAAATATATCATTCACAGACGTTTCAATAGGAAACTCTGGGGATACAATATTAAATCATCTGAAATGTGGCATTTGGGTAACTGAGAAGCGCCAATTTACCGGTTTGTGCGCAAGGGGGATGACAAGGTGCCAAAGACATCCGGAGTGGTTGAAACTTCATTTCAAGACGTTAAGGTGGCTTAGGTTCATAAGGTGTGCAAGGTGCCGAAAACGTCTTGAATGGTTTAGACTTCCTTCCGAATTGTCCAGGTGACCGAGGTTCATAAGATGGTTGAAGGTGCCGAAGACATCTGGTGTGGTTGAGATCTCCTACCGAAGTGTCCAGGTGGCTAAGATTCACAAGGTGGTTCAAGGTGCCGAAAACATCAGGAGTGGTTTAGAACCCCTTCCAAAGTGTCCAGGTGACCTAGGTTCATATGGTGATTGAAGGTGCCGAGAACATCTGGAGTGGTTGAGATCTCCTACCGAAGTGTCCGGATAACTCAGGCGCATACGCTTCGTTCATTTAGCCTCCCACAAGGTACTCGTCATGCGAGGGAGAGGATAACTTTGTTATAAAAATTCAGGGTGCCTCTAATCCACCTAAACCACCTCTCCCGAAAGCAACCCGGGGATCTTTGTCATGCAAACCAGAAGGAAATTGCCCACCCACCGCCCACACCTCCCACGACTCTCGTGTGCCAGCGACATGCAGACTCCGAGGACGATGTCATGTATTATGCATGGGATCAGCACGGTCTGTGGCAAGCCCGCATATGCTCTCTTGTATCCGACGTTCACACTGGACTTTTCATGGCACAGCTTAATCGCAAGTCGGCTCACGTACCTCCGCTGGCATCGTAAAGCGGCCATTTACTTCATGTGGTGATCCAGTCGATCTCCGGTCGGCCCGAAGTCATCCGTGGAAGATTATTTACTGTGAGCGTTGCCTGACTCGTGTGATGTCCATGTCGTGTATTGCAGTGCTGCTTAATGTGTGGCATGGAGAAAGCGGAAAAATAAAAGGAGACTTTCGAGGTGTGTATCACCCAACAGCGAGGCAAGCGAGCGGGCGACGTACTATCTTTGACAGCAGATATGAATTGATCGTTTTTGTGTGTCATATCTGCTTCAGTCTTTCAAAATGGGCGCTAAATGACCTTGTAGTCGGCGCGCCCTTAAGCCCAAATAATCAATCAATCAATCAGTCTGTCAAAATGTGCGCTATGCTTAGTGAGGCGTTGCATCGTTGACAGTGTGCTGTTGTATCCTGGTCACTCTTAAGTGCTGGCCATGTGCCAGGTTTATGTGATCAGTTCTGAACCTTTTCAGTCTGTCTTCTTGCTGAAGGTGTGATTGTTTTAACGCATTTTCTTATTTACTGTTTGTTTGATGTGAGTACGATTTGGGTACTCAGTTGAGGGGCCAATGCTCTGTCCCGGGGTTTGCAAGCATGTCGCTGCAGGATGGCCATGCACTTATCTACTAAGTATTCCATGTTAGAGTTTGTGGCGGATCCTAGAGCTGGCGTAGGGAGCCTATCTGCCTTTTCAATGCATTTAATGTCAGCATAATCCGGGATCAAAAAGAGGAGATGGTGTTTACGTGACGAGCCAGAGACGAGTTAATGCGATCTACTGTAGGATGAAAGCAGTCTGAGTGCTGCTTATTGACTGAAGGGCATACTATGAACCTGAACAGATGACTATGTTAGCATGCTTGGCCTAAGCAGGAGCTAGACATCTGTCAGTGTGATCATTTTCATGGAGGAAAAAATTGAAGTTTCATCTAGTAGTAGGCTGGGAGCCCCAGTGGTGGCGGTGCCTACTTAGTCGTCGTGTTTTGACTCATCCGCGGATACCACGGTCTTCTGTCTGTTGTTGGCAAAACTCATTCGCTGAAGGTGGAAGAGATTTCGGCAGTCGTGACGTTTGGCTTCTGAAGCCACGTCCCCGGCTGCTGGCCGATGTTCACGTTGGCCAGGGGACGGCCGGGTAGCAGCGCCTGGTACGATCCATACGACGTCCGGGATAAGGCCTGTATGCGCCGTCGCAGTTTGGATTCTATGCAGAGTCAGCGTGTGCCCAACTCGGCTTTCTTCACACCTGTCCGGTTGAAGACAGAGCTGTGCTGTGTGGCTTTTGTCGATCGAACTGCGTCAAGGTGGCGGAGCCGCTGTGGTCCGCTGTCATTCTGGACTGGACGGCAGGGACGTCTGCGTCTACTAGTTGAATGGGCGGAACTGTTGCTCCGTGGGGACGAAATAGTGCGTTTCTGTCCTTCCCACAGCTCATACCTGTCAGTAAATGTCCTTTCCACAGCCCTACCTGTCAGTGTATGTCCTTCCCACAGCTCATACCTGTCAGCATCTGTCCTTCCCACAGTCCAAATTTGCACATGGTACTAAAAGGAGCAGTATTCGACACTTGGTGTGCGCTTTATGACATCGCTGGTAGGCTACGGGTGGATGTAAACCTTCCGCTAAGTGAAGAGGTCACCAAGGATATGTCTCATTTGCACCAACAGTATTCTGGATCGCTGAGGTTGTTGCTGGTTGGTTATTGGTTTTACGACACATCGACCGTTGAGTCATGTAGCTTCGCCAATCTCTCACGCCGATTGGTCGCGGGCGAAGAGTAGCGACAGGTGAGACTCGAACCCACAGCCTTTCGATTGTGAGACGAGCAACGTACCCCTAGACTACTCGTCCCCGGGTTGCTGAGGTCGTCAGCAGGAATCGTCGGGGCAACAGCCAATCAAACAAATGGAAGACAGCTACGTCATCTGACATTGGTGCAGTTGGTTTACTTCATTTGTCCGATTTTACCTGTAGCCGCGGCTGAAACCTGACATTCATCCGGAGGGAAGGCCATAGCGGCGCTGAAAAACACGATGATTATGGCTCTCGGCAGTGCGGTCGTATACCGTATCGAAATAAGGCGGAAGTTGCCTTGAGCTTTTTGAAGGCGGCTCTTGCCAATTAGTAGCTGTCCCCTGGGGTATAAGAAACAAAGTATTAAGTTAAAGTTCACATCAGTGCATGTTATTGCTTGGTCAATATATCGGATGAAAATATGTCACTTTTTGGACAGATTATTCGACGCCTATCGTGCTAGTTCTTTAATTCGATTGGAGCGCCTCCTGAACTGACGAATTATTTAGTGTTGTGGTCCCACCCTGGGGAGCAAGGAAGCAATTGTTTTCGCCTCTGGTAAGAAGCATACGAACGAGCCTGAGAAAGATACCCGAATAGTTAATTATTGCCAACTTCCGGTGCATCTCAAGGGGATCAACATACAGAACGGACCACTTCAGACATACATTAGCACACACCTGCACACACACACACACACACACACACATACACACACCTGCACACACACACACACACACACACACATACACACATACACACACATACACTTCTATCATTAGCACACACCTGCATACATATACGTAAACATATCTCATTGATACACGCCAGCACACACATTCATATACATCTCTCATGAACACACACCTGCATACCCATGCATGCACATCTCTTTTGAACACACACCCATCTGCACACACATGTACACATACACACACACACACACACACACACATGTCTCGTTCTCTCTGCTTACATATATATATATATATATATATAACCATCCATGTATATCAATATGGCTGCATCTAAATGGGCTTGATGTAACATATTGTAAATACTCTATTTTCTATGCTAGCACTATGAACATGACTGAATATGTATTAACCTACAAATTGCATGACTAGGATCAAATCGGGAACACTACTGTTGGAATGCATTCGTATCGTTGTGCCCAAGTTCGTGCACTTGGTCCTCGTTTGTTGTTTGTAGAGTATTCATAGTCGATGAATTACGGCAGATCCGATGAAAAGCTCCTGCAGTATGTTATTTGTTTTTATTATTTTTCATGTAGCAACTGATTACACCATTAAATCTAAAAAGAAAAATAGATGTTTACATTTCATAAAATACGATTACATGTCATATTGCAGTAGACTTCCTGGGTCAATATGACTAACAAACAGTACTTGTATTGGAATGAGAAAGTCCGGGAGGAGGTTTATGCCAACATCTCTACAGACAAATTGTCTATGACTAGGTTTATTAAACAATATCTACGTGGGTATTACAAGCACAACATAATAATGATGCCCCAGCACAGTCAATACATTGGCAAAAACCTCTTCCGTTTATAACAGTGACACATCAATATTTAACGTAGGATGGCCCGAGCTACCGTGACTCACGCACGCCAACATTGGAGCCGCGCTGACCCCGATTGTTCATGGTGTTTATAAATACTATCGGACACAGCAACGCTTTCAGCAGTATTCACACACAACGCTTGTGCACTCGAGAACAGCATGATCACATGTAAGTAGAGAGAAGACGGCCACCAGCCGTGGCAGCTCCGCACCCTGTCCGCGGCGCGAGCGGACGCCAGGACGGCTGCGCGCCCGGTCCCGCGCTCCGTTCCCACTGCCCCGGGCTGCGCGCTTCATTGTCGCGCCGGCGGGTGCGCCGTGGCGCGGAGGTGGCGGCGGAGTGGCGCGGCCGGCGCGGCGCCTGTGGCGCACTTGTCTGTCACGGCGCGCCGGCCGGCAGCTGCCCCACTGACCAGCTGCCGGCCGGCCGGCCGTGGAGGCTCAGCAATGCGCCAGCGGGCGCAGCGGGGCCGCTCGGGAGTCACACCGCAGCGACACGGGGGTGACACCGCAGCGACACGGGGGTGACACGTGAGTCATACTGCGAGACACGGGAGTCGCACCGGCCGACCGAGAGTCACACCGCAGCGACACGGGGGTCACGCCGGCCGACACGAGAGTGACGCTCGGCCGGCGTCACGGTCGGAGGCCGTGACGCCGGCTCCGCGGTACGGCCGCTGGGTTGGCGTCACGCTGGCCGAGCCAGGCGGCCGGCTCGGGTGACGACACGGCAGATCCACAGAGAGTGCACAGAGATGAGACGGCAACTGATAGACGGGGTCCGAACGGGGCGATCCGGAGGGCCGCGGGACGCGAGAGTAGACGAGCAGCAGATGAGACATGCGCAGCCGTCGGCATTCGAGACGGACACGACGCAACGATCGGCTGCCGAAGCCGACCCTGTCGGCGCGAGTACAACACGTTTGATTGACACAGCTGGTTCAGTTTGGACCGGTAGTAGTTGGAAATGAGCCACGACGCGTCCAGCGAAGGTCAGCCGTAACCCGCTGATTGCATGGTGTCTACCTCCGCGTGGCGATGGCCGTACCCGTCGACCACGGGAACTATTACCGGTAGCATTGCCTCGTGACCCATGCTGAAGGCGCGTGCTCGCGTCAGATGAAACCAAACCGCACATGAGTTGAGCTGCCCCCAGTGACACACACGCACGCAGAGTCCCCGAAATCACAGCGTAGCCGGGATGTCTGTTTTCGAGCGGCGAAGGGAGGTCGACGGCGACGCGGACCGTGCGTGTGCGCGCCACGTGACTGCGGACTGCCGGCGCCGCCCACGCCTCAGTCGACCGACTGGAATGCTCAGCGTCGCGACCGACGTCAGGTCCCGCGTAGGAGCGTCGAAAGACAGGGCTGGAAATGGAGCGGGCGGCGTGCGCCTGGAAATTTGCAGCAGCATCGCGACCATTTAGTCGCCATCAGGTGTCGTGAGCAGCATCGCTGGACAGGAGCTGCGCCTCGCGAAGGTGACTTCAGCACGGACATGCTCTTGCAGACGTAGTCGAGAGGAGCCGTCAAGCTGCCGATCGAGCCGACGACCAGCCGACCGCGGGTGCGGTCAAGGGCAAACGAACTCTCCCCAAAATCACGGGTGTCGAGGATTGTGGAAAACGGGCATGGGGACATTGCCGGCACAAATCTCAGAGCCTTGACTAACAACCTTAATTGTAGCTGCATGGAAATAATCGACAGAAAATGTCATATTCCCCACACATCATGCAGCAACATCAAATTGTTTGTGCGTTATCAATGAAAACGCTCATTCGTGTGACTTCCACACATTTTATTGTGGGGGAAGAGAGACTGGAATTAAATTGGAAGCAGCCGAATGTACCTGTCCTGAGTTGTTCAATTTGAAGCTCAGTTTTAGGTAAGTTTCATGCAAACCGGTTGCAAACGTGCACCACGAACATGGAAAACCTTGTATTAGTTAGAAAATGCGAAACGCGTATAAGAGTGCGAAGTAAGTATCCACCAATAGCCATGTCGTTGGAATGTTATGGTCGCAGAAAAGCAGCGGGTAAATCAGCGGATGTTGCCATCAGATGTAAAATGGGCACCTTTTCACCTCGGCTCACAGCATGACACGCTGTCATCACCGAAAGTGAGGCTATCGACGAGCCTGCGAGGTCATAAGAACTAAATCAATATAAAGCATACCCGTATGTCTGTGTAAGGAGCCTGTGGAGGCGCTGGCCGAGCGAGGGCAAGTGGTAAAAGCGGGGTGAAGGCAAATTTGTGTGTATGCCAGGCATGATACATTGCTTTGAATGTGTATACGTGCTCGTATGCAACGTGCTCGTATGCAACTCTAAAGTTATTTCGAGTGGGATACACTCGCCAAATTACATTACTCTTCAAGCAGAAATAAAAAGTGTCATTCGTTGCCCGAGGTGCCAGGACACAAACCAAATTCTGCCCACTGTCATCCGGGATAGATGACAAGTGTTGAAAAATCTATGATGTTATGTGATTAGAAATCTATGATTTGCTGTCAACGCCGACAATGTCACCGCACACTTCTTTCTTTGGACAAAGAGGAGAGTACCTCAGGAGAAATACTGTCGTGAAGACTGGGTTATCTCAAAACGGAAAGAACTGATCGGGCTCTTAGTGAAGAAATTTGAAGTTAAAATGCTGAATTGCACAGCGGAACTTCGTTGGAAGTTGTCAGCGAGCGGAAATGATGCCGAAAAGCTTTTTCTTCAGACTAAAATTAAGAGGACTTCACGAAGAAAGCTGAGATGGGACTGGACAAAAGTCAAAACTACGAGAGCGCATTTCACTTCGAGTAGAGAATAAGAAGCAAATCACTGCAGCAAACAATTATCCAGGTTCCAAAAGTGCACCCGTCAGGTTAGATGCCTCAGATACACCCGTGTGCCGCGTACACTTGAGTCGATTCGCTCAGGCCCCACCCTCGCTCGAAACCAGATTACCAAGTAGTGGTCGGTTGGAGTACCCGGATGCTGTCAACTAAGCTCATCGCTACAGTCATAAATGGCTACTTAACTGTATTGTAACTTAACTGTCATGTCCTCCGGTGTCCAAAGTACAGGAGGTTGATGGAGTCGCTGTTTTTCGCCGGAAAGTGATTGGCTAAAGAGTTGGTACCCAAACTGGAAATGACATTGATGCTTACTTCAGTGCCCCCGTAAAAGGCTTTAGCGCTCAGTGTGGCATTCCATGACAGATATAACGCAATAACACAATAGTACAATAACACAAACCACACTGCTTTAGAGTCCCACGAGGGACGCTCTGCACCCACGACCTCCCATGTATGACGGCCATGCTTTGGGAATTGATTTAACTACCCCATATCTCCGGCTAGGAAGGATGATATCAAACGCTGCATTTACCATGTGCCTCAAGCAGTGATGTTTTAGAAGTATCGGCTTAACTGCGTCGCTTTAGGCAACCTGAAAGCTTACCTGTCCGTAAGATTCCACTTATCACTGGGAAAGCGCGAAGCACGCGCTAAAGCGCCTATTCACCCCGTGGGTAGCTGCAGACGAAGGACTGGCAACGCAGCGAGTGACGAAGGCGCATGGCCCGTAATTCACATAGCACGTTCAAAAAATGTCATCACAAATAACAGAACAACTTCCCTCCTGAGGAGACGAGATCCGAGACGCGGCAGGTGGCGTGTCGGCCATACCGACTGCAGAGAAGCGATGCCCACGGCGTGCGAGTTCCAGATGAGCGGGCGAGGAGCCATCTCGGTTTGTGGAGTCGGTGCCGTGACCCGCCGAGGTCACCCAGGCCAGCGAAAGCGGTCGGGAGAGCGCTGCACCGGCTTTCACAACGCTGCTGTAATTTGGACACCGCATCTGGGCGCAAGGCGGCGGCGCATTCAGACAGTTGGGAACAGTGGCGTGCCGGCCGTGAACGACGTAGTTGGTGTGTGGCGCTGGTGTAGGCGGTTGGCCGACCTCTGGCGTCTGGGGTCAGGCGCGCCCGCAGCAGTGGAGACAGAAGATGGCCTCGCTGGCAGGAGACTGCGTCACTAACGTGGATATGGCGTCATTGGCGGGATATGGCGTCATTGGCGGGAGATGACGTCGGTGGCGGGAGATGACGTCGGTGGCGGGAGATGACGTCGGTGGCGGGAGACTGCGTCACTGTCGGGAGACTGCGTCACTGACGGGAGACTGCGTCACTGACGGGAGACTGCGTCACTGACGGGAGACTGCGTCACTGACGGGAGACTGCGTCACTGACGGGAGACTGCGTCACTGACGAGATACTGCGTCACTGACGGGAGACCGCGTCACTGACAGGAGACTGCGTCGTTGTCTGCGCAGAGGACGCGCAGCCCGGCGCTGCGACCGAGGAGACCGGGGCCTGCCTCTGTCGCCGGCTCTGTTCACGCGCCGACAGAGGGAACAGAACAGACTGGGCGGTCGGCGGCGGCCAGCACGGCCTGACGGCGACCACGGCCCTCCTCGTGGTCCATACGCGGTGCACGAGCTGGAGTTCCGGCGAAAATCGGCCGAAGCGCCCGCCGGCTGCCGACGCTGTCCGCTAACGGCCTCGCACCCACTTCAGCAGCGCTTCCGCTAACACGTTCAGATGTGTTTTGGTCTGAAATGTGAAGATACGATGTCAGAACCCAGATGGCATGGTCATCCTACAGCTGGATCCTCGATATGCACGTATTTTCTCAATGATAATGTGGTCTAACTGCTAGCATCTAGATAACTCAAGATTCACGGATTCCAAATATTCTCTGTTTATGAATGTTGCGCATAATGTGGTCTCATACTAGACGGCTACCATCCCTAAAGGCCATCCTCCAGAATGCTATTGTGTGTGACCAAGTGATCGATGAATCTGCCATGACCTGGAAAAGGTTCACGTTTTGTTCTAATTTTGCCTTCTGAAACAGGACAGTTCACTTATATTGTGTGGGATTTCACATGTTCATATATATATGATATATGAATATATATATGTTCATTTATATATATATATATATATATATATATATATATATATATATATATATATATATATATATATGAACATGTGAAAACATGTCACTTTTTGCAACGAGGACTTCATGCGGCCCAGCTGGCACGACTCAGAAGCATGCGCATCTGGAGATTAGAGTTGAACGGCCCGTGATATTTCATCATCGTTCATCTGGGCTGCGCAGCGTTGGGTGATACTCTGGATGGAATCAGGCAATATAAATGGCCTGTTGCTTGACACTACTTGATACCAGATGTTGATCAATGGGTGAAACTGATTTGTCTCCGATCGTTTGTCCGATTTATCAGATTGCTCCAACATAGATGTTTCATGTGAAATGAGTGCAAAAATGAAGAAACCCAGTTATGCTATCGGTGTCTGGACATAAGAATAGTAAGAATGATCCATACATATATGTTGGCAAGTGCTACTGCTTGTCTTGTTACTGCTAGCCTGCCAGGAGGTACAGTATATGCAGCACGCTCAAAATACATTCTTCATAAGCCGAAAAAATGTTTGGAGAAGTCGGGCCTACTTCTGTGTAATCGTCTTTGAACTAATCTACTTTGAGTTACGGTTTGGCACGACTTGGTCGCTTTTTCACAGAGTATATTCAATTGATAGCAGAACAGGCCCTTCAGCTTGCATTCTGAATCGCCAGCTCGTTCATCCATCATCACCGAAAACAAAACAGATGGACGGATGACACCGCATCACTGCGCCCATCAAGTCAGAACCAATTCTAATATTAAAACTAGCTTTTCCTTCGAACGCTAGCTCATCACACATTATAAAAAAGCAGAAGCAATTACTGCATTCAAATGAGTGCACAGGCAAGACAAAGACATTACGCCATGTCATTGATATGATTGAAGTTGATTTTCTTACGAACAAAGCACAAACCATCAGATACGCTGATACTCGAGATCTACGGCACCAATCAGTACGCCACACCAACAGCTCAAACGCCACCAGAATCAACGTCGCGTCTCGGACTGAACGGCGCCGACGCGACCCGTCCGCACTTGCCATTTTGTAAAACATGCAGTTCTGTCGGTCCTCGTCTTCGCCGCCGGGGCAGGCGGTGTATCCGTCGCAGAGCATGTGGCCGTCAATACACCGGTACCGGCCCAGGTGGTCCTGGGTGGGGCAGGCGAACCGCTCCATGCCGCTCTCCGATATCGGACACTCTGCGGACAGTCCACGCACGGGTCACGCGTCCGCTCGCACGAGGAGGACGTGGTCGGCACGCGCACGGTACCCGGACACCCGCCGGGCACGCGCACGGTGCCCAGACGCCCGCCGGGCACGCGCACGGTGCCCAGACACCCGCCGGGCACGCGCACAGTGCCCGGACACCCGCCGGGCACGCGCACAGTGCCCGGACACCCGCCGGGCACTCGAGGCGTGCCTGACACGTGCCGGACGGCCGGCTGCAGCTTGTGGGCGGCCCGCAAACCGCCGGCTCCCTGAGGTCGATGCGTGGGAACCATCGGGCACAAGGCGTCCAGCGAAGCAGACCGCCTCTCGCCTGCACACGTGGGCTTCATTGCGATTAGCTTGCACGATCAATGTCTGCATGGATGTGCCGTCGGTGGGCTCTGTTCAGCATGCGATCTGGTGCTCCCTACTGAGGATCGACTGTGTGAATATGCATGTCGGTGCATGGATGGGTTATGGAGACGAGCATGCATTAGAGGAACGTCGCTTCAATTTGAAGCTGAGGGTATTTCATTGAGAGCAGCATGGCATTGATGTCATTTCTGTCAGTCACACATTGCTCTCGCATCGACTGCAACATCTGCCAAACGTCACGCAGTTCGGGAACTCTAGCGCATCTTCAGTCCTCTCAATCTCCAATGTCCATCGGGAACCAAATGACGTGCTGAACGCGTTCAAACTGTTATCAATATCCTCGTGCCACGCGTGTTCTGGGACATCAAAATCCTGAGACGATCGCTGCGAACATGCAAGACATGTGGCACAGAAACGCAAGAAAATGCTTCCATGACTAGCCCATGTAAAGCTAAATTAAGCTACTCGGTGGACGTGGCTTCGTTTCACGAGATTTCGGGTCGGTTTTTTCCTCGAGACGGTTGATTTCCAGACATGGCTTCTGCATTCAGCGCGCAATGGCGTTCCTCCCTCCCCACGGCATTATCGATTTCATCAGATTTCGCCGTACATTGAGCTTTCGACACCTGCCCGCCTCTTCATGTGCACATAATGGCGCCATATGTAATCGTATTGAAATAAAAATATATATAATAATCACATACGCATTCCTATCTCACATGTCAATTACGTGGGCAGTGTTTCGTGTATTTGACAGGGAATTTCCACTCCTTTGGATAAGCTTCGTACCATTCTCGAAAGGTCCATAAAAAGTCAACAGTTGCACAGGTTCAACTTCAGTATAGTAACTAGTTCCGTGGTGGATTGCCACTAAGGCTCTCCGTACTGTCATCCCTGGTAGCACAGGCATCAATGGTATCACTGGAATCACTGTCAATTAATCTGCGGGCTGCATATGAGTGGCACGCAGGCCCGACGTCCTATAATAGGACAGACATGATGTGACAGGTCTGGTACATCATTAGTGTGCCTGTGGACATGGTCAGGTATTGCGCTTCAATGCACGATATGCGATGTCCCAGGGATTACCGGGGTTATTGTGTAAGCGGTACTAAAACAATTCATTGAACACGGGCTCATGTTGGTTGGTTATTGGGGTTTAAGGGCGTATCAACTGCAGAGGTCATGCAGCGCCCAACACAGGCTCATGTGGCGTCACAGATAATCACGACAGTGCGACGGCTGCGTCACATAGCATTGCGATGGAAGTACAAACCGGTTCAGAACACCATGAATGATAACGATATACCATACCACAGAACCACATTTGTTAACACACATACAAACACACACACACACACACACACACACACACACATATATATATATATATATATATATATATATATATATATATATATATATACACCCAATAAACAAACGACACCCCACAAAATGACTGCTTGCGAGAGATGGGAGTATGCACTTCACGGAAAGAAGGATCTCTGTATCAGATACAAGAGAGGCGACATCAGGGAAACTGCACGCCGTAGCTCATAGTTGTCCGTGTGTTATCGAGCGTGCTGTTGCGAAGGATATGGCTGGCTGCCACACAGCACGGCCTTAACGATCCGCGCTACGGTGTTGATGACGATGCAATCAGCTTTGACTGACGCACACGTAGAACTCTACGGACAGACCGTGCCTCGCTATAATGCACGGTCGGTGCCGTCTGCTCCGCGACCAGTTATTTCATCGTGAGGTCTCATTAGGAGCGCCGCACGCGCGATGGCAAGACGAAGTTGACTTGCTGGGACAAACACTCGGCGCCGGCAGTGTTCTGGCGCATGACGCGGCTTCAGCGTGCGCCGTTCGCTGTGAGAGGTGGTGAGCGGCGCGCTGGCCACGCAACTGAACCACGCCACCCGCTGAGCTCACTTTCACGGGAAAATGAGTGCAAAAACGTAAGCGTTCGAAGAGAACAAACGCGAATGCAATGTGTCGCACGTCGCATTATCAGGCTCTTCCCGTCCGCCCTACGGTCGAAAAGGGAAGAACTTACAGCGTGAAACGTCATAGTAAGTTCGGTCCAAGTAGTTAAGCATCGGTTTAATAGGAAAAAACAAAAAAAACTTTTACTCCAGCATTTGAATCAGCTTGAGCAAAAAGCATCGGGTGGTTGGAAGACTGCTTGCAACATCTGACTCCCTTACATTGGCTAGCAGTAGTGGGTTTCGCTCAGAAATCTCCTTTAAATACTCGAGGAACTGACGCAAATAAATTAGAGCTGTCCCGGATTAATACGGAAGCTGCGAGGCGCAGCTTTCTGTATCGGGCGGCCAGCACGTGTGATAATAGGGTTGATGCTCAGGGGCGTATTTGATGGCATGTTTTATCATTTTATCTTTTTTTTCATTGACGTTTTGAGTTATTTGGTGATTTTCATAATTCGAGTTTCTCTTTTATGATTGAACCATGCATTGACGCGAGTGCTGAAAAGCCACGACTATGGAGAACTCAATATACGACTACGACTACTACGGCTACGACTACTACGACTACGACTACGACTACTACGACTACGACTACTACGACTACGACTACGACGACTACGACTACGACTACTACGACTACGACTACTACGACTACGACTACTACGACTACGACTACTACGACTACGACTACTACGACTACGACTACTACGACTACGACTACTACGACTACGACTACTACGACTACGGATCAGAGCGGGTCAACATTGGAAAGACTAGAACAATGCTGCTCAATGGGATCCAATGCATTGGACAATTTATGAAATTTGGACGGTGAATATGGTGCTCAAACAAACACAAAAATTCTGGACAAAGGTAAGTACCTTTGATTTCTACCCAGCCGTTTCGAAAAAGAACGAAGATTATTTTCAAGCCTGGGCAAAGATCGGATTGAGAATGGATGTGCATTGTTGTTTGCACTGCATCACATCCAAGGTATCGACAACTTTTAGGTATCGATGAAGGGCTGCCAGGAAATTGACTTCTCCTGCCCGTCTTCATACGTTTATGCCAAAGAACTTGATGATTGCCTCACGAAATACATCTGGTACGTTGCCCTGAGTGCGTGTGTTGGCTTATTGAGCCAGTGGTTGGTCTGGTTCTTGTATGCGACCTGCAGTCCTTCAAATGATCGAAGTAGTCTTGTTGTGGACACGTTTGTAGAAAAATGGCCAAGTGTGGGTCACGGGGCGTGAACGCACATGTTTTGGCGTGTACCGATTCATTGGGGGGGGGTGCCGATTTCAAGCTGATCTTACAATGCGCTGCCGAGATGTGGCAGGATTGGTTCCTCACGGTCAGTTAACTTTTCCTGAAGCTGAATGCCCTGCAGTCGGAGAAGGCACCTGCGGCGTTGCAGAGGCATTCGTGTGGCAAATATGTTGGCCTACAGCCCAGTTGTCAACCCCGAGTACACACAGCAGCCTTGGTCGAGTCGCCTTCTGTTAAAAGTATATAGTGTAACAAGTCATTGTCAGATTGAAAAGCTAGCCCTCGACTATGAGGGGGCTGGAAGTTCAGCGTGTTCAATTTATTTGATATTGTTTGCTCGGCACAGGACGCAGGCTTGTCTGCTCAAAAGTTCCCCCGCACATGCACAGACGTTTTCTGACTGCAGCGGGGCTGGTTTCCTTCAGATTTGCTGCAGGAAATGTCATGGTTCAGCATGCATTCCCATCGTCCGTTAATGCCGCTAATGCTAATGCTGCATAGGTGATTCAACCCAAGAGCGAAGCAGTTACGGCGACGAACGAGCTCGACCTCACGACCCCGCATCCCCCCAGCGGGGGCTGGTCTGGCCTGGGCTGGACACTGGGGGAGGGGGGGGGGCTGAGCAGTTGACTACAGCTTCGCACACAACTATGCTGTTAGTGCTCGAGAGAACGTCTCGCTGCCGGAAGCGATAACGCACGTAGGCCCCACGACCTGATAGGACTTCCGGCGAGTTTCCGCGGTAAAGCTGTCAGTGGACAAAACTGTGTTGAAAGGGCATTCAATTACAGATGGTAAGGCACTCAATTCCCGGTGGCCGTACTTTGCTTCGCTCCACTTGCAATGCATTTGCTTTCTCTCAGGCTGCATTGATCACAAAAACCATCAGAATATGTAACTCACATACGCTTGAACTAATCACAAATGCCACCACAACACACAGCAGAGTTCCCGTGTGATTATATTGACAACGCAAATCATCATAATATGATGGTATGTGGTTGCGTTGATGGCATTCCTTGGTATGGCATTCCTTGGTATGGCATTCCTTCTTCTTCACCATTGAGCAATATTGCGCGTACCGATCATTCTAATTTGACTTATGGAAAATGTCGACTCTTTTTCCAACACTTGAAATATATAAAATTAATGAGAAACAATGCATGTTGAGTAGCGTGCGGCATATTCCATTGAAACTTAAGTACCTGAAAAAGGTACAGAGGCCGGAAGTTGAGCTTGGAAAGCAATATAGTTGTCTATGTCAACATGTCATCGCATGGTATAACTTGAAATGGTCTTTGTTTGTTTCTTGTTTTGTTTGGGGGGACTAGGAAGACACACGCACGAAATCGGCACGTTCCGTTTCAAAACTGCGAAAATACACTTAACACCTCACTCTACTTCCGGGCCTGTCAGCCAGCGACTGCCCAGCTCGCGCAGTGGGCATGGCCGCCCACGCGACCAATTGGACAACTTCCACGTGGCGTTTTGCACAAAGGCTGCATTTGCCGCATCGACTGCGCCGAGTTGGCCGCGGCCAGCGCGCTGCAGACGAGTCGATGGACGACCGCCGCCGACTCTGAATGAAGCCAAACCATGAATGGAGCGAGGCGAGCTGGGTGCGCCGCTGGCGTCCTGCCAGCGGTCTGCCCGGGCGGCTGCCGCCCGTCGCGTATCGACACGGGCGGCGGCGGCGGCGGCGGCGGCGGCGGCGGCGACCGCCACCCGCCTCAGCAACTGCGTCCAGCCGGCGGATCGTGATCAGCCCGACCAACTTCTGATCTGATGACTAATCGCACCGACGGCTGGTGGTGACCCTGGTGACCAGCTGCGGCTGGTGGTGACCCTGGTGACCAGCTGCGGCTGGTGGTGGCCCTGGTGACCAGCTGCGGCCATGGCTGGCGGTGACCCTGGTGACCAGCTGCGGCTGGTGGTGACCCTGGTGACCAACTGTGACCATGGCTGGCGGTGACCCGGTCGCGGGCATCCGGCGCCGACCCCGACTCTGCAGTGCCTCAACCCGGCGGCAGACTGAGGGACGACGTCGCAGTGGCGCATCCGGCGCTATTTTTAGGTTCGGAACGCGCTGGCAGATTGCCAAGGCCATCATTCGGGGACGCAGCGCAGTGTGACGTTGTTGACTCCAACGCCGGGAAATGTGGCTCTGTCCGCGCAATTTGGTGCCACTTGTTTGTTCATTTATGGATGTATGCAGTGTAGACGGCAGATACCTGTGCAATGGAAGTGAAGACGAATCTGCGAAGGGTCGCTCAAGCCGGCTGAGGGACAACGGAAGCTGGTTCGAGGCGCTGGTGCTCACCAGAATATGTGCTGGAATCGGTCATGAGTGCTATGCCTGTCCAAGCTCTGTTGAGTTAGGCGTTCTGTACCTGTTCTCAAATAGTCACCAACATCACGAATCACCTGGAAATCTTGTGAAGACTAAAAATGTTGTCGAAAGCTAAATTATGGCCATCTCACGGCCTATGCATAGCGGGGGTGGGGGTAAATTTTATGTCTTTTTTGCTCATGACCATGCAAGAACTGCATCGCTTGGCTTAGCCTAACGTGCCACCACTTGACATAGCTAAAATAACATGCTTTGCTAACCTTGTGATAAAAAAGAAGAAAATGTCTTGCCAGCTCAAGAAACTGTGACATAAGGATGAGCATGCCGGGCTGTTTTCGCCTAAATCGCAAATTATCGGTCATTGCTCTCACAAATATTCCCCGATGCTTGATATGGTCAGGCGATAAACACTCGGGCAACGTGCATGGATAGGCTGTCGACCTCCTCACCCTAGGAGTTCATTAACCAAAATTGACCTCAGATGTCCTTTTTTCCGCTTTGAGCCATTCTTAGACTAATTTGTATACCAAAGATAGCCTTTGTATGTATCTGCACATCTCATTACAAGAAAATAGTGGAATTTGGCACCATTTCTGAGGCTTCCAAAGCTTACGTCAAAACTTTGTACCGGATGAATCCTCCATATATGGGTCGAATCGTACAAATTGTACATCGTTAGCATTCAACGACTACAGGAATGTTATGCTGGTAACGTGAAGCGTATATCGCCTGTATATTTTGCTCCAGGAATTATTGAACTAGAAAATGTTTGACTTTTGCGGAACATTTATCGTTCACCCGACCACAATTGCCAACCAGAAATATATAATTTACGATCGAGCACCAATTACGATGCTTTGTCACGATATTTCGTCACAATATCTCGTCACATCTCGTCACAATGTCTTCCCGAGTACAACACGTTGGTTTCTATTCCATGTCGCCAGCAATTTCCTTCTAGAATCCCCTACCCTCTAATCCTATACACTGGGAACGATCGGAAAATGCCGTGCACCGGCGAAGGTTTATGATATTTACCAGATGCCAAAAGTCAAATCAGCTGAGGCGTACAACATCATCTGAAATCAGCGATGAGTAGCTATGTTTGAGAGCTTGATCTTCAAGAGTCATCAAAGAATGCTTGGCGAGAATGGGAACCACAGTTTCCTTGCCGTCTACTCCCTAGACATATATAACTCCGAAGGACTGTACGTCTACTAACCAGACACGGAAGGATGCAATATAAATAACCTGTACGGCTATAAAGAAGGATGGAAGCACTGCTATTCTACTCAAGTGGTGAACTGTGGGAAAAATTACGGCGTAGTGGCATTGCAGCACGGCGGTAGAAATAATTCTACGATTTAAAGGAAAACCATAGATTATGCAACACAATACTAGGTAATGTAGATTACGCATCGAACGTCTGGAGATAGAACGATAGAAGTGAAGACTTTTGTAACCAACCGCATGATTGGGTAGCGGATTGTGCAGTGCGGTTTAAAACGGAAGACCGGTTGGTAACCCGACTCCCTCGCCAGTGAGCCGGGTTACCAACCGGCCCGCGTTAGCTTCAATGACGCCACCCTTGGATTGCACCACATCGCATCAAATGGTTCAAAATAGAATGTGAAATTTATTGTGCGCAGCACGATAACTGTCCGTCGGAGAGTTACAAGGCGGTCTATCGGCAAAGTTGTCGGAAAGGATGTGTGCGTGTGTGTGTCTGTGTGTGTGTGTGTGTGTGGGTGTACGTATATATGTGTGCGTGTGTGTGCATGTGCATGTGCAGAGTTTCAGTGCAAGATGCCGCGGCTTCGATTGTTCATCTTCGCTTCTTGTGCAGACCATGGCGCAGAATGTCTGAATGGAGCCCCACCTGTGAGATGGTGCACTCTCTCTCCCCCCCCCCTATCTCTCTCTCTCTCCGTATGCACCACATTTCATCTAGGAGGTCTGTAATTTGGCGAATCACCCTGGTGTTCTTGGATGCGTATCCTCCAATGAGAGCCTGCTTCTTTATGATTGCCAAGCTTGCCAAGCTTCGTCAGAACTACCACATGGCATTGTATCAACCAGCTCCTAACAAGGCGTAATGATGGCGTTGGCGTGTCTTTGTTCTGTCTTTGTCCTTCACTGGGTTGGATGTTCTAATTCCAGAAGTCCCAGATGAAGAACACGTCTGACCTAGTGAAGAACAAAGGCAGTAACAATGATATTACATCCAACCAGGAGGTAATGTATAAAATGCCATACGTTGGACGACACATCCTATTATGGATAAACGGGAAGACATTCTGGGATGCGCATCCAAGAACACAATGCTGATTTGTGGAGCCAACGACTATACATATAAATTATGGCGCATGTCGACAGGAAACAGCATGTTCTAAACTCGGATCGTTCAGCTATTCTACGCGATGGTCTGAACAAGAAGTGAAGACGAGTGGTGGAAGCAGCGTATAATTTCACTGAACGCGAACGCGAACGCAAGCGGACATGGGTTATTCGAGGTAGGTAAATGGGTGTTTTTTTTTTTACTAAGTAAGGATCCAAGAATCCAATTGATGGACACACACACCACACAACACACACACACACACACACACACACACACACACACACACACACACACACACACACACACACACACACACGCACACACCTAGACATGCATGTATATATATATACATATATGTAGGATACATACGATATCAAAAGTGGAGAGATTTCCAATAATTTTAGCCTTTGACACGTGCGTCCCAGGTGTGCGATGGATCGTTAGTATGGACCTGTCCTCATCAAGTCAGAAAATGGCACTTAATCTTGGTGTAAAAATAGCGCCTCCGATAGCAGTGGTGGCGATCTATAACCATGCCCTGATTAATGTTTCAGCAGCAATCACGCACGCTCGTATCGGGTATTTTCGGCCTTGGTGGTGACCTCCAGTGGTACGTATGCACTTTCCAACAGCAGTCGCTGACAAATATGCATGATAATTGCAGGACAGCAGACTGGGAAAGCCCTCGAGTAAAACCGCTTGGCACAGATGCGTACAGCACGGCACCCGGATCTACGGAGCCCCACGAAGGTAAACGAGGGAATACCGGAACAGTACAGCATTTAAACACGCAAATCCGAACCCATAAAATACGACAATATACAATCAAAATATACAAATAATTGACTGACGCGCAGAGAGTGGTGCACATATGAAAATGAACGACACGCAAATTACTGCTGGTGCACTGCGGGTCAGTCTACCAAGTGATAAGCGATGCAGCGCAGCTTGCCTAGCTTGGTGGTGTACTACGGTACAGCCTAACCTGTCCACAGCATTGCGGTGCAGCTTGGCGTGTCAGTAATGTGGTGCAGTCCGACGCATTCCTATGCAACTGCTTTCTGCGGCGCGCAGAAGTATGGGTCTCCGTGATTTTTTCACTGTCCACTATGAGAGACGAGTTTTTTGGTGGATATGTTATAGTTGCTGTGCCAATCAGGCTTTAAGTCCCATACTGAGCGTGGACAAGGTCGCACCGATCGCCAGCCAGCTGCCGTCCCAGGCCCGGAACGCACTCAAGGCATGTGTTCAGTGTGGTGTCATGTGGAATCCGCCCTGCCTAATCATTGTTCACACTGTAAGTGCCCACAATATTTGGGGATACGTCTCATATAAGTGACAGACAACTATTCTTCGGTCGCACGCCGTACTGAACTACCATTTGGTCGCATGATCAGAAAGCAATATTTCAGTACATGTTGCCTTTGTACAAGACTCGTCATACTGAACCGTTATTTTCTTATGGGAAAAACATGGACGTGGGGCGTCATGTTTTGTGGAAAAGGAAATTTTGCCCATTAGTTCACATGTAATTACCATTCATTTGGGAATTGATAAAGTGGGATATAATTACCATTCACTTGGCACAGTTCTCTACTTAATTACAAAATCTTCCAGCGAGCAGAAAGTAGTCTCACATTGATATTTGATACCACTTCGCCAGCACATCCTTTCATCATTTGGCTCATCCCTTCCTCCGGAGAAACTAAAAAAGCTGAGGGAGACACTTACCGTTCGCATATCCCCCATCAATGGTGGAGTAAATTTTCCACAACCATCGCTAAGTCCAAGAAACAAAGAGTTTGATATTTTGCGCTCAGGAAGTTGATATACCTTCAGTGTTTAAATGACATACAGTTCAGCTTTACATTTTAGCACTTTAAAAATGGATTCATCAGCATCATGCCACAATGAAACCGATAGGGTAGGTATAAGGTGCTTCCATTTTTATTGTGTGGAAATTGCTGTGTTGTAAGCAAGGGAACATAACCACTCTCCGAAAAAAAACACTCAGGAGCAAAAACGCATTGTTTTTCCTCTTTCCGTGCAGCAGCGCTGAAGAAGGGGTAATTTTCCGAACAGCACGTATAGCCATCTTAACACTCGCTTATTGTAGCCATTTTATTAAACATGAATTGAATAACCGACTCACCATGTTTAGCCTCCACAACGCATGGAACGTCATCACTAACGTTCACGTAGTTTCCATTCATGATACCCTTTGGTTCATGTCCTACAGTTGTGGTTCGTAAGGCGATTATGCCTTCTAGTCCTCAAGCTTAAGTCAATCACAGGAAGAGCAAACAGGACCAGCACGAATAACGCGCTGCATTCTTATGGGATCACATTTTCGCCTTCCTGGTTTGCAGCTGTCCCAGTCGCGCACCTGCTGGTATGCAATATCGACCGAACAGCACGCATACGCACACAAACACGAGCACTAGTGACCCGCCAACAGCTGGGCGGGGTGTAGCTCACTCAACAGCTCACCGAGGTGTACGGCTAGAGTGTGCATTTCCTCACCGAGATTGCTTCGTGGCCGGCAGAAGAACACGTAGGTCAGGTGTCAGGTGGAAGGCAGTACTCAGGACCAAGGTACAAGCAAAGGTCATTAGGTTAGCCGAGAGGTCACCAGTCGCTGTTTGAGCATTACTGCACGCAATGTTACCGCTCAGCCTGACCACCAGTTAGCCTGACCGCCAGTCAGCCTGACCGCCAGACAGCCTGACCGCCAGTCAGCCTGACCGCCAGACAGCCTGACCGCCAGTCAGCCTGACCGCCAGTCAGCCTGACCACCAGTCAGCCTGACCGCCAGACAGCCTGACCGCCAAACCTGACCAGTCAGCCTGACCGACGCCAGACAGCCTGACCGCCAGTCAGCCTGACCGCCAGTCAGCCTGACCACCAGTCAGCCTGACCGCCAGCCGGGTGAATTAGGCCAGCTCACCAGTGGCGACGCTTCCATCCAAGGATGACAATGCACGATCGTGTCTTGCGGGTGATTTACGTTGCGAATGGAATAGGTAAGTAAATATTATATAAATATATACATGTATGCATGCTTATCCATGCATTTAATATACATATATATATATATATATCCAACGTCCATCCAAGCCGTGTCGCGGTTCAAGAGAGCCTCAAGAGCTCGCTTAGCAACTAGGTACTGACGGCGGAGAACATGTTTGAGTATCTGTCGCACAAGCTAGTCAGCTGCATCAAACTCATACTTGTATCAAAACAGGAGGCAATGGGCGTTGTATGACCAACGCAGTCGATGCGCCCGTAAGCCCAAATAACTAATAATGGATGTAACGACACACCTCACCGAGTGCTTCCTGAAAGCCATCACGGCGAAAGGAGCACAAGGGTACCATAAGTTCGCACCAGTGACTCACAGCACCGTCATAGTTATTGTTAGGTCACCGGAGGCTTGGAACTCAGTGAAGAGTAACACGAATTGTACAAAGCTACATATCGCTGTACTCGCCATGATCCACTGCATCTTATGTCAATTTCGAAACTTTTGTTCCAGTTTTTTTTTAACTGTGAACCTCTAACATAAGATAACGTGACCTAGTTTGACCTTCGAGACAGCCACAATGCTATTTTGCAAATGTAGAAGCGACTAGGAGCGATTTTTGAAATTTTAGACCGTCACTTGTGGGGAGAACAGAAACATCAATGTTTTCAACTTATGCAATATATTTCTGCACCAAGGCCAGCATATCAAAAATGTACGATCATATTTCACCGACAAAACTGAATCACCGTAATATGAACTTTCTGGTGTTTCAAACCACACATTCTGGAAACGAAAAGACGAATAGCATTGCATGAGTAAACGTATTCATCGTGATATGTTTGAGAACATATTTGGCGCGGACGCATTCATTGAGACATGTTGAGCCTGAAATGAATCGAAATAGATGGGGAGCTGTCTACATCAGTGTAATAAAATGAAGTAGTATAATTACGCAATGAGATACAATACAATATGATGTTGTTGTACAGTATTATAATGTAATGTCATGCGATGATCCACAGATCTGTAGATCATCTCATACCTTGTCAGAATCCAGGTTCAGACTGATGATCTGTCACTGCGATAATATCCATAAAAATCTGCATCGGAGCGCACACTAACTCGTCTCACTTCACCCACCAACCATTAACACACGCCCTGAATCGGTTGGTAATTAGTTAACTACTTCGGATCTGTGGGTCACTGCTGCGAACATGTGGTACCCACGTGTTCCCTTCGTCGTGACGGCCACCGAGAAGCGCTCGATAAGGTGGGTTTTGACGCTCATTTCCTCCCGCTTTGATACAACTACGAACTTGATGCCGTTGACTAGCTTGTGAGGCAGATGCTGAAGCATGTCCTCTTCTGTCAGTGTCTTGTTGTTAGGCAGCGGTTGGGGCTCCCTTGAGCGGCGGCACGCTTGGCTGTGTTCCCGATTCCGTCGTAAACGCTCTTGCCATGAGATGCGACAAAAAAACACTCACAGGGTACCCCAAAATCTGTCTGACCGTAACACATACTGATACAGCTATGCTTGTGCGTACTGTGCAGCACCGCCGTCTTTGGGATAAATATTTTTGGAGGTCCGGTTCTGCGGTCCGAATTCCTGGGATAAGCCGTTGGAGGAACGCATGCACCATGTCGGTGCTGTACTTTGTACCGTCAGAGATACAGCAGTAGCTCTGATGCCACAGTGCATCGTCCTCACGCCAGCACACTACAAACTAGTGCCCCATACGCTACAAACCACTTCCCAGATTAAGGTGGTACCGCTCCGACCGGGAAAAACCATCCCCCACCTTTTGAAACGGATTTTCCAGCCAAAGGCGCTCTTTTTGGAGGAAACGGTGCCCCCTCAGTATTCTCAAACGCAGCCTGCACCCGCTCAACGAATTTTCCCACCGAAGGCGACCCTCTGAGGAAATATACTCATCGCCTGTAGGAGAAGAATTCAGAATCCACACCTGAAGAAACCACCAGACCACATTTGGCAGCATATTCACGAGGTGCTATGAGACAAGAACCGCACACTCCTGTCACCTGCTGGCAGAAAACGGAGACACAGCTGCATGATTTCACCGTCAAGGCTTCGCTGGCTCCTCTAGCGGACAACTGAGGAAATATTTTTGGACTTCATGAATTATGGACGTTATGAACGCTCCCTCTGAAGCTAGTTTTAGATTTTGTGATCTTTGGATGTTATAAACCCTGGACGTTATGAACGCACCATATCCGACAAGTTTTGGATTTTTAAAAACTATATTTCGCCCTCTGGCCGTTATGATCATTGGACTTTGTGAGCTTCGGAAGTCATGAACTTTGACACTAAATGAACTCTGGATGTTATGAATGCTCCCCAACATCAACGATAGTATTCAACATCAAGAGCTATAAACAAGCTTCTTGATCTGACACTTACTAGGGGAATCTCAAGAATCATCCACATCCGTGAAGCGGGTCGGTGTGTCGGGTGACAACGACGTAAGGTAAGCCATAGAGGCACGAATGCTTCGAACATTTTTGCACCATTAACGTGAAAACTACTCTGCATTCGGACAAATAAGGCCACTCAGCTGTACACAATAACGCGAGTGCTCACAGCATGTCTCCTCTGAAACGCACCGAAGTCCCGGAATACAGCGCACTAGCCCGCATGTCACCGCGGACGAGCCGCGACGCCATGTTCCGCTGCACCGGCGCACACCTGTGACGGGCGTGTCCGGCGGCAGCGCGGCCAGTGGACAGGTCGTTTTGCCGGCGTCGAGCCAAGTGTCACGCCAGCCGGCTGACGCACAGCCGGCGGCGGCCGCCGGGCTGGCGTGCGCCGCCGCCATACACGGTACCTATTTTTACCCGGCGCCATCACCGGCCGCGTCGGGTGTGCAGTCGAGGCGGGCCCCGGCCGGCCAGGTCGGCCCGGACCCGCCCAGATCGGTACCGGCTCCGCGGCCAGCGCAGCGCGCCGGCGAGGGCGTGGCCTGAGCGGCGCCGCCGCGCCGGCAGCGCAGCCGGCGGCCGGGTCTGACGGTGTCGCGCCCGGGCCTGGTGACGTCACGCCCGGGTCTGGTGACGTCACGCCCGGGTCTGGTGACGTCACGCCCGGGTCTGGTGACGTCACGCCCGGGTCTGGTGACGTCACGCCCGGGCCTGGTGACGTCACGCCCGGGTCTGGTGACGTCACGCCCGGGTCTGGTGGTGTCACGCCCGGGTCTGGTGGTGTCACGCCCGGGTCTGGTGACGTCACGCCCCGGTCTGGTGACGTCACGCCCGGGTCTGGTGACGTCACGCCCGGGTCTGGTGACGTCACGCCTGGGTCTGGTGACGTCACGCCTGGGTCTGGTGACGTCACGCCCCGGTCTGGTGACGCCACGCCCCGGTCTGGTGACGTCACGACCGGGCGCGGTGCCACGCCCGTGGCTGCTGACGTCACGCCCGGGTCTGGTGGTGTCACGCCCGGGTCTGACGATATCACACTTTGGTCTGACGACATCATACTTGGGTCTGACGACATCACACTTGGGTCTGACGGCATCGCACGTGGTCTGACGACGTCACACTTGGGTCTGATGACATCACACCTCGGGAGAATGATGTCACAACTGGGTCCGACGTCATCAAGAGCAGTGAGAGAAAGCCTATCAGAGCCTAATTACCATTCAGCGATCAGTTTCTAATGTGGAACCAGCTCGATTTGCTTGGCTACGGAGTGAGACACCCCAGAAGCCAGAGTCGCCAGATCAGTCAGAGCGTGGTGTAGGTGGTGACACAATTAGCATGCGATTAACTCAAGCACCCTGTCCTAAACATGGATGATATTTAGTGTCTGGATAACGATGCAAACGCGCAATGTTTCTTCTCGGGCAGAACGGGATAGTGCTGGAAAATAAACGTGGAAAACAACATTTCCAGTCTCCACATGATTCTCGACTCCCAAATAAGTCTGTCGAATATTTTCGAAAATCCGGATGTTTCAATCTAAATAATTTGCGGTGTGACAAAACCAATACAAACTTCAAAACATGCATATCAAAACTCGTTCGTGGAGCTACCTCTGACAAAAACAGCAAGTGAGAGCATCGGCATTCTGAGTAAAGCAATGCTAGAAATGACCACGACATATTAGGGTTCATCACCTCGAGCATTCTGCCCAAGCGTTCAGCCCAAGCGTTCAGCCCAAGAGTTCAGCCCAAGCGTTCTGCCCAAGCGTTCAGCCCAAGTGTACAGCCCAAGCGTTCAACCCACGCATGCAGCCCAAGCGTTCAGCGCAAGCGTTCAACGCAAGCGTTCAGCGTCAGCGTTCAGCGCAAGCGTTCAGCGCAAGCGTTCAGCCCAAGAGTTCAGCCCAAGCGTTCTGCCCAAACATGCAGCCCAAGCGTTCAGCGCAAGCGTTCAACGCAAGCGTTCAGCGCAAGCGTTCAGTGCCAGCGTTCAGCGCAAGCGTTCAGCGCAAGCGTTCAGCGCAAGCGTTCAGCGCACTCTAGGCAGCCGGCGGAAGGAACCATATGTTGCCAAATTTCGGCGGAAGTGCAGGTTGATAAGGAATAATTCCAACCGATTTCGACATAGCACATTGCACTTTGAGGTACATGCTCCATATTTTGTGAATGACCCCGATTTCGGAAACAATATCTCCAAATTGTTTCTGCACTCAGGATCTAAGCTCTTCCGACGGATACAGTGGTTGCATCTCACAATTAAGTGTGCTGTGAAATTATTAACGTATGTATTTCCAATGCCCCAGGTGATACTCAGGAACTCGTTACAAATTCCCTGGGCTTAGTCTTCATGTACGACATGTCATGTCTACATGCCTATACGTGCGTTTTTATACACTTCGAGCAGCAAGAGCAATTCGATAAATATTAGAACCACAATGTGCTCTAAATCTGGACCAGCCTCCTCCAGGAAAATGTTTTCTTCCTTCTTCCTAAACCTCACCTAATCTCTCACACTCTCACACAAGCTCTTGGGTCCTGCATGGCCAATGCAGGTCATGCGCCCATAATCCATAATGGCAAAAACAAATTGCACACTCTTCTTCTCTTCCCCTATTTCTCAGTCTCCGATTCTGTCTGTATCTTTTCTCTCTCCCTCTCTATCTCTCTCCCTCTCTCTATCACTCTCTCTCTCTCTATCTCTCTCTCGTTCTGTTTCTCCATTTATCTCTGCACTCCGTCGAAGTTGCGTTTCCGCTATCCGGACGAGCCGAGTCACAACGGTAGAAGTTTCCAAACCTCCGACCGATGAGTGTGTCGTCCGCCCTGTAGTGATGTACGGCGCCACCGCCGCTCGCCTCCCTGCATCTGACAGACGCTCGCGAACGGCTGCGGTCCTGGCCCAATCTGGCAAGCTTTCCTCCCTTTCTGCGTGCACAACTAGATCGGAGAGTGACGTGAATGAAGGGACGCGAAATCGCTAAATGGTAGGCTGACCCGCACACATAGGAGTGTTGCGGCACAGTCGTTTTTTTTGCAGGCGCGTGCTGCCGGCGGTCGGCGGCAGACACGCGCTGATCGTTTTGCAACTCGAGTTGCAGCGACCGCGGCAGTTCGTCGCTGAGTCGGTTGTGTCGGAAATCCGCTTTGTGCTCATGCAATACGGTCTGCAGGCCTCGACCAGTTCCACCGTGGTGCATCTTATCGCAGACGACCGAAAGCATCTCGCATGTCATGTCTTCTTATTCATGTTTTCACTCTCTCGTTTTGATCTGATCAGCTGTCCGATTATGATGCCCCCGACCGTGGCGACCAACACAGCAGGACTTACGAGCCTTGCCATTTCCTCTGCATGTTCCGATTCCGGGGCAACGACAACGAACCTTTTTTTGTCTCGTCTCCTCCCTAACTCTGCTTTCTTCTGCAGGAGCAACATCTCAACTAGTTTGTCTCGTCTCCCCCCCCCCCCAACTCTGCTTTCCTCTGCAGGAGCAACAGCTCAACCAGTGAGAACTTTTCACTCTCCGGAGAGCGCGGTGAGAACTCCATCTCCTCAATTAATTGTACTGTGTTCAACTGTTGGGAAATGGCACAGGGTTTCCTGTGTATCGAGGTCCTTTCTGTCGCGTAGACCTTCCACTCGGTTCTCTTCGTCACGACATATTCCATTTCGTTGTCATTGCGATGAATGACCGATCGACCGTCCCCGGGAAACTAAGATCACGTGACATGGGCAAGACCACGTGACTGTCGGCGGGCCGGATCCACGTGACTACCTACACAGGTGCAATACATGCAGCATCAACACCCTTTCCTTGATCAGGACTTGCGCGTGGGCGTCACCTTACCTACTGTCATTTCACTTGCATGCCATTTCAGGGCGGGGATGGCCGAGTGGTTAAGGTGTCGGGCTATGGATACCAAAGGTCCCGGGTTCGACTCTAGCGCCACTCAGGACATTTCCCAATCCCGCGGCCCACCGGCGAAACAGTGTGGGCGGCGCCATTAGCCGTGAATGTGCATAAAGTGTGTCGTGAACCAACCAGTAAACAAACAATGCATGCCATTTCACACATAGACAATTCGCGCCCGGACATTTCACACATCACATGTCACTGGTGTGACATTCTGTACCCAGATAGCTCATCGCAGGCACTTCACACCCAATCTGTTCACACCTAGTCTGTTCACACCCAGTCTGTTCACACCCAGCCTGTTCACACCCAGTCTTTTTACACCCGATCTGTTCATACTCAGTCTGTTCACACCCAGTCTGTTCACACCCAGTCTGTTCACACCCAGCCTGTTCACACCCAGTCTGTTCACACCCAGCCTGTTCACACCCAGTCTTTTTACACCCGATCTGTTCATACCCAGTCTGTTCACACCTAGTCTGTTCATACCCAGTCTGTTCACACCCAGTCTTTTTACACCCGATCTGTTCATACCCAGTCTGTTCACACCCAGTCTGTTCACACCCAGTCTGTTCACACCCAGTCTGTTCACACCCAGCCTGTTCGCACCCAGTCTGTCCACACTCAGCCTTTCTACACATGACCTCTTCACAAACCAGTCTGTTCCCACCCATTCTGATCACACACAGCCTATTCACAGCTGGTCGTTTCGCTTCCTCATCCTCATCTTTAGACCGTTCGCCTACTGACTGTTCACTAAAAGCCATCCCACGTGCGTCTCCGTATCAGATATGCTACATTTTTGGGGGGTTTCGCAGAAAATCAAAGTGTCGGTCGATCCAAGGGTCACACCAAATTTGCAATGGGCCCAACTGAGAACTCACGCAAAACCTGCATACATTTCATTCGAATAGGGCCACTCCGAGCGCTAAAATGCTAAAAGGTCTCATCTTCGTACGGGTCCAGAAGTTTCTGAATTCGTTGGTCGACTTCTGATGACATTTCTGTCCAGGCTTGCCAAAATTGCCATGCCCCTCACACCCTCAACTAGATTATCATGGCTTGATTAATCAGACTGAGCTTATGTAACATTTGCAATGATTGGACGGAAGAGTGGATGAGTTCCCTATAATTGATGTTGTGCCGCCTTCTGTATCGTTCATCGTGCGCCGATCCCCAGTCCGAGCTGCTCTGCTTGATTGTAGAGAGCTGGGTGAACACTGAGTGATAATGCCTTGCTTCTCCTCGGAGCTCGGATACCTGGCACGTAAGTTATGTCAAAACATTCAAATCCAATACTGATGTGGGAGCGTCCGGAATATTTGTGTGCGGCGTTTGATAATCATGGGTGATAGTTCGAAGGAGGGATAAGGCAGGTGCTAGCGACATTTGGGTGAAGTTCCTAAGTTCTCTTTTACTTATTTTCGTTTAAATACGCCACCTGCAAGGCTACACTTGAATTTCACGTAAAGCATCCTGACTTAGACGGAATAAAAGTCGCAGATTTGGTGTCGGAAAAGTCACTGGTATGCCATTCACTATCCCTATTTCGACATCACAAATCATGGTTGCTGGTGCAGGTTCCCGCTACGGTGCATGTTGACATTCGGATTTAATTTTACTAAAGCCATCAAATTCGATATTTGGTCCTTATTGGCGAAAAGAGCACAAGCCAATGCCAAGGGTGTGCTAGCAATCTCTGCATAAATAAATTAAATAAGTTGATGTAAAATTCGTAATTTACTTTGAAAATGCCGTCACTCGTCAGTGTTTTGACGTGTGAAATATTTCGATTTTTTGGGTGGTAATACAACTTATCATGTGGTCGTTTTATTCCTGCACATCTGCGTACGATTGAATAATTAGTAAGCTAGTTCCAGCAAAAGTGCGTGCAACCTCTGCGGGAATATTTCCGGCTTTTTTAAGAAATTTTCGTCCAGTGGGAATTTGTTTTCTCTTACTCTCCTTAACGATCTTCTCATGGCCCTTCTATCAAGCGGTGTAAAGGGATCATCCTCGTTAAATTAATTCAGGCTGTTTCTAACAATCCTTGCAGGAAGCTCCCCCGGGTGTTGTTCGGCTCTTCGGTCCATCGCTTGAACAAATTGAATCGATTAAATCCGACGATTTGGAGCACGATCCACATGTTCCGTCCCAAATCTTCTCTGCGGATTAAGTTAGCTCGTCCAGGACATTTCTGTCTGCGAAACAAGTTAAGTATGAAACTTGAGATGTCTTTGCTGTTCGCTGTGGATGATCCATTTGTCCTCGACATGCCACTTTGTCCCCTTCCCTCATTTGCAGGTTTGCAGGAAAAACACCGTTGCTCATTAATCTGACAAGAGAAAACCGAGACCTTGCTTTAAAAACTTCAAAAGTCTGTAATCGTCGCAAGCTTGCGCTTCCCGAGATTGGATTAAGACGTATTAAAAAAATTAATGCACAATTTACCAAATATAAAAGTATCGATGTGTTTCTACGTAGGTAAGTGCTTTCTTCTTCTCAATTATCCTAGGCTAGGGGTGAACTGGATTGCAGGATAAAAGCCACGGGTGTGAAGTAACTGGAGACGTGTTCACGGGTGTGAAGTAACTGGAGACGTGTTCACGGGTGTGAAGTAGCTGGAGACCTGTTGACGGGTGTGAAGTAACTGGAGACGTGTTCACGGGTGTGAAGTAACTGGAGACGTGTTCACGGGTGTGAAGTAACTGGAGACTGTTCACGGGTGTGAAGTAACTGGAGACGTGTTCACGGGTGTGAAGTAACTGGAGACGTGTTCACGGGTGTGAAGTAACTGGAGACGTGTTCACGGGTGTGAAGTAACTGGAGACGTGTTCACGGGTGTGAAGTAACTGGAGACGTGTTCACGGGTGTGAAGTAATCTGGAGACGTGTTCACGGGTGTGAAGTAACTGGAGACGTGTTCACGGGTGTGAAGTAACTGGAGACGTGTTCACGGGTGTGAAGTAACTGGAGACGTGTTCACGGGTGTGAAGTAACTGGAGACGTGTTCACGGGTGTGAAGTAACTGGAGACGTGTTCACGGGTGTGAAGTAACTGGAGACGTGTTCACGGGTGTGAAGTAACTGGAGACGTGTTCACGGGTGTGAAGTAACTGGAGACGTGTTCACGGGTGTGAAGTAACTGGAGACGTGTTCACGGGTGTGAAGTAACTGGAGACGTGTTCACGGGTGTGAAGTAACTGGAGACGTGTTCACGGGTGTGAAGTAACTGGAGACGTGTTCACGGGTGTGAAGTAACTGGAGACGTGTTCACGGGTGTGAAGTAACTGGAGACGTGTTCACGGGGAGACGTGTGTGAAGTAACTGGAGACGTGTTCACGGGTGTGAAGTAACTGGAGACGTGTTCACGGGTGTGAAGTAACTGGAGACGTGTTCACGGGTGTGAAGTAACTGGAGACGTGTTCACGGGTGTGAAGTAACTGGAGACGTGTTCACGGGTGTGAAGTAACGAGCTTTACGGTAAGTAACTGGAACGTGTTCACGGGTGTGAAGTAACTGGAGACGTGTTCACGGGTGTGAAGTAACTGGAGACGTGTTCACGGGTGTGAAGTAACTGGAGACGTGTTCACGGGTGTGAAGTAACTGGAGACGTGTTCACGGGTGTGAAGTAACTGGAGACGTGTTCACGGGTGTGAAGTAACTGGAGACGTGTTCACGGGTGTGAAGTAACTGGAGACGTGTTCACGGGTGTGAAGAAGTAACTGGAGACGTGTTCACGGGTGTGAAGTAGCTGGAGACCTGTTGACGGGTGTGAAGTGACCGGAGAGGTTTTGACGGGTGTGAAAGGAATGTGGACGACAAGACTGAACAAAATGGCGACCGTCATCTGTCTGGGGATGGAATGGTAGGAGAGTAAATGTCATATTAGCGAAATATCAATGTTTGAAGTGACTGTCCACCAAAATCATGAATGCCTATTTCACAGGAAAGATTTCGATGGAAGCTGGTGAAAATGAAACTTGAGAGAACAGACCAACTTATGAGTAAAGAGATCAGGCTTCGAAACGGTGTGACAATAACACAGTTATTTCAACTTCAAAAGTGTAACGGTCGGGTCGGACCAGACCGAGCCGGATCAAGGGGGACCGGGTCGGGTCGGGTCGGGTCGGATCGGGTTGGATCTTGTGGGTTCTGGTCGCTCAGGTTCACTTTTGCTCTATGTACACAGGCGTCGAATCGCTTCTGCTTTATCTTCGGGCATTCATATTAACAGGCACATTAACATAGGCCATCTCAGTGCGAAGTTGTGACAAATCTTCGCCTTGGCATTAAGACTTGGTTGGGAAGGGCAAAAGCCACATGCGGTAACTTGCCTACAAATAGTTCAATGATTGCATGCTCTGATCCTTAGTAAGGTTCAAAGGGTGAGAATGCAGTTAGGCTGTTGCATGGATAAATGTATGTATATTTACAATTATATTCCAAGTCACCTGGGATTTTCAGGCATCTTGCTACACAAACAATAAAACGCTCCACGACATTTCAAAGCGACGTGAAGGCAACACGATGGAGAGCCACAAGTTATATAGGTGAGAACAGACACCTCGGAGACTAATTAGCAGGTATCAATGAAATAAACGTGGTGCAAATATATACTGCGATGATGTGGAAATATATGCTGCGATATATTCGCCAAACAACATTTTGCGTAAGCTAACGTTTTTTTGTCACTTTCTTTCCAGATGACGTTCCACTGTCATCGGGGAAGACATTGGCTAAAACGGCTCCAAACACCGGCACGTGTACGTGCCACACTTCCACGGGAAGACGTGCGAGCCGCTGCAGTGAGGCTCAGACGTCGCCACGGGAAGACGTGCGAGCCGCTGCAGTGAGGCCCAGACGTCGCCACGGGAAGACGTGCGAGCCGCTGCAGTGAGGCTCAGACGTCGCCACGGGAAGACGTGCGAGATGCTGCAGTGAGGCCCAGACGTTGCCATGTGGCCACGTGCGTGGCGCGACGTCTCACCGCGGCCGAACACTCTCGCCAACACAGCTTTCCATATCAGCTGGTGGCTGTTTGAATCACTTAGCCGCCAGAACGTCGTTCATACATACTAAATAGCTGACTAGTTATTTATAGATAGGGTGGCGGGCACCACTGCGGGACACAGAACGGTGCTAAAACCGGCCGAACGACGTCAATTTCTACGATATTGATTCCAACAAAAGACGCGGTCGTCGGCGGACGACTTCCAATAGATGGCGAAGCGGACACGCCAGTCCGACTGTTGCGGGGACGTCGTCGGGCGTGCTGTGGCCACGGCGGCCGCGGCGGCCGCGGCGTGCGGTGGCCGACCCATTTTCGTACTACGCAGGCACTTACTCGCGCGGCTGTGACGTCAATGGTGGCCGGGGCGGCCGCGTGCGAGCGTGCGAGGCATCGCCACCGCCGGCAGTCGACGGCGCGACACGACACGACACGACACGACACGACACGACACGACACGACACGACACGACACGACACGACACGACACGACACGACACGACACGACACGACACGACACGACACGATACGACACGACACGACACGACCGGCCGCCGGCGGCGGCGTTGTCACCTCGCCCGGCGGCCGTGCGGGTCCACCGAGCGGGCTGGTCGCCGTCAGTTTCGATCGACGGACTCAGACGGAGGCGGTATTTTCACCGGGCGTGTGAGATCACTGTTCGACACCGCCGATTCTGACACCAATCTCGGTTCGGTGTCAGCCAGACTGGTGGGACGTCGATCGGATAGCTCGACAACTCGGATCGAATCGGATAGCTCGGAAGTCCGTCGGATAACTTTGAAACAATTTCAGATATATTAAGCTGCATATGCAGCTAAGCTGAGCTAAGCGTGGTGAGCGTATAGCTGTGTATGCTCAGAGCGCATGACAATGGATCATAAGAAGCCACGAGATGGCATTAGGTGAAGAACGGTGATGGTAACAACTTTGTGCTGATATGCATCTCATGAGGTCGCTTGGATCCGAAATGGCATGAGTTTCTTCGGCACGCTAATTTTTATCGTTTAGATTGCAAGTGCTCGATTGACCATCAGATGACTTATGTTCGGTATATCTGGACGTAAATCGCTGGAACACGAGCGTCTCAGTACTGCCGACAAGTAAAATAATACGTTGCTGTTATATAACGCATGGTCCCGATGAACAAAGTATAGACCCCTATAATAAATCAGACAAAAACGTAACAAAAACGTAACGATATCCATCATGTGTTGCTTCGACAACACGTGGAAAAGTTTACTTGGATCGATTGCCACACTTGGTCCCCAATGGGGCGGCCTGTTTACAACATTGTGCCTGATGCGCAAGGGCCTTGGCTAATTTATCAAGGGTCTGTCGGATAATGCAACGCCTACTTGTCTACCAATAACTTAGATGGAGGCTGGAGTTGTACCACCGCGAACACAACGACGCCACTGCTGCCTGTCGCATTGCAATATTTTGGGAATTGTGTGCGAATGTGCGGCCTTAATAGTTGCCACTTCATGTGTGTATCTTTCCTCACCGCGACTCTCAGTCATGCACGTTTCCACGACTGTCTCAATACTTACCGCGTGCACAATATATATCACTGAATGCATGTGTGAAGGCATCATTGAATTTGGCAGCATCGGGAAGCATGAATCAACATAAGATCGACCTCGCTCGGGGTCAGCACGCTGCTCACAGTTCGCCGAAGCGCGTTCCTATTGGACTGTTATCAGCTAGTCTTGCACAAGTTGCCAGTTCATGCGAAATGTCTGTGCGGTGCGACTCGCCCACCCAAGGTACGTTCCCCACAACAAGGCAAGCTACCACTCATCCACAACAAGTATACTTGTCTTCCTCTTCAAATCCTCTACGTCGGGCTACCGCTCACACATATGAGGAAGTCTTTCCCTCTAAACATCAGTCTGCTACTCACCCGCCTGATGTACGTCTGCCAGCATAACTCAGGCTTCCACTCACCAATATACCTATGTTATGTGCATTTGCCACCACAACTCAGGCTACCACCCACCTAACTGATCTATATCTGCTACCGCAACTCAGGATAACACTGATCTATCTGAGGTACGTCTGCCACCCCAGCTTTAGTCACCAATCACTTATCTGATATATGTCTGCCACCACAACTCAGACTAGCACTGATCTATTTGAAGTACGTCTCCCACCACAAGTCAGGCTAGCACCGATCTATCTGAAGTACGTCTGCCATCAAAACTGAGGCCAGCACTCACCTATTTGAGGAACGTCATACTTGTGCCTGCCGGCGCGACTGCTCCTCATGAACTGCTGCGCCAGGGCGCTACCAGTCCGGTCCAGCGCGCGCTCCGCCTGTTCCGCCTGTTCCGCCTGCTCGGCCCGCTCGGCCCGCTGCGCCTGGTCGGCGCCGTCGGCCCGCTCGGCGGGCGAGTCCGCCGACGCCGGCCGTCGCCAGTCGAGCTGCGGCCGCTTGGCCAGCTGGCGGGCGGACCGGTCATCGAGCAGGCGGACCAGCGCCGCGGTGCGGACCGACGGCTGCGGCGCGGCGCGGCCGGCCGACAGACAGACCAACAGGAGGGCGGCCAGCACGGCGCGTGCCGGCATGGTGGCGACGGCGGACGACGGTGTCGGGCTGGCCGGCGGACGGCCCACTCACTGGCTGCTGCCCGCTCGCCACCTCATGGCCGACCGCGAGTGGTGTGGGACAGCTGGTGCCGCCGCCGCCGCCGCTGTGTCCGGCCACCGCACTGCTAGTGCCGGCCGGGCGCGACACCCACGCCGCCGGCCGCCGCCGGCCGCCGGCGGCGCTGCGCGCGCGCCGCCGCCGCAGTCGATACCGACGATGGGGTGGCGCACTCACACACTTGTTAGCCGACGGCGCGCTGGTCGCCGCCCCCGCCGAGTGCCGCCGGGCGCACTTCCGTTCCGCGTCTCCGCACGTGTTCCGGCCGGCGCCGGTGCCAGCCGCCGCGTCGCGTCGACGCCGTCGAACGGCAGCTGGCGGCTGTCGAGATCGGGCGAGCTTCCGCCGCAGTGGCGGGATACCGGGGACACTCGCCCATGACGGTCGCTTGCCGAACCTGCTGAGGGATTGAGTGCGGCTGGGCTTGCGCTTGTTTGGTTGGTTCCCGAGCGGTGCTGCATCAAAATTGCACGACAGATTACACTTCCTTCGGCTATTCAGATAATTGTACTGGTTCCCGGTTGAAACGACCTCTTGTGCACGTTCCGCGCGCATCAAAGTGGAATTTGCTTTGCTAAGTGCCACGGCTACAGGCGGAATGGTAGGGAGTTGGACTTGCACTTTGGCCACTGCGCCAGAAGCTGTTGGCGCAACATTGATTGATCATTGATCATTCGGGTCGGGAATCGTCTCTGGTGCCGCCGCACCTTCCAAGAGTGTGTTTTTGACGAGGTCGCCTAGCTCCCAGGGGCGCGTTCGGCGACCGCCAGATTGCGCGGGCAGCTGGCCAATCCGTCTCCAGAACTTCCCAACCCTGCGGGACCGAACGTCGTAATATGCACGAGTGACACGGATGACCTATGAGATGGCACAATGTCCCCCTTAGTATTATCCGGAGTCACAACACATACCGGGAGGTTTGCAATCTTGAAATATGACAAATTCAACTCACAGGGAATCAGTTGCTTCCGGAAACACAGGCGGGTGGTATGCACGCCCAGGCACGTGCGCTTGCTTCGAATCGGGCACCTCTGATGAGCAGTAACCAAGCCTACGACCACCAAGATCTACGTGTGGATGACCCATGATCAGAGATATTTGACAACGTGCAATGTATTTTGGCGAGTAACGGCATTTGGGCACGTTAAACCCCAAAATTCGCCCTTTGCAGTAACATGCATGGTGCGCTCGCTAGCATGCTTATGTACAGCTAAATGTTTGAACAGCGCGAAAAACACTGCATCGGACGGTCCATCCTCCGGCAAGCTTTCAGTTGTCCTCGGGTACATGTGCAGGTGCACGCACCCCAGGGTGCCCGGCATCCCAATGCTGGATGAACAATATTGCCGATGTTCGAATGTCAACATTTGGGAAGGACGTGCACATGCTATGTACTGCTTGGACGGGTGGAATTTGTGTGTGCTGCACGATGTTGTCGTTCTGTGGCGTTTGGTGCGCGTGCTCAAATGTAGCCTCAAACACCATGGACTTCCGCCCGCTCCAGTCTCATTCGATTGTCACTGATTTCAAAGATGGAGTAGCAGACTGTCAGCCATGGTCGGGCCCAGGGACACAATTTTCCCAAAATGATATGGGGAGGGGAAGTTGTGCCATTGTTTTTAGCCAAGGCCCACAGGTCCCATGTCCCTAACCTGCATTGGTGAGGGAGGGGGTGGGGGAAGACAGCGCCACATGAAATGCATAGCACGCTCCACCCCTGGTGAAGCACGTATTATTTATTAACGTGATTACAAGTTCGTGTTCTTGAAGCCAGTGTATGCAGGTTTGCCTTGCTTCTCATTTTTAATTCACGTTCATGAGCACCAGAATAGTCACACGATCTCATCAAGCGATCAAAATATTCCCATCACCCTGAATCAGCTGCTTAGCTTCGTAGCTAGCAGCCGTGTGTCTATTGCAAGCGAATGTGCTTTGCAACCTTGTCACGTTCAGGATCTCCTCTAGCGCTGCAATAACTAATCCGCTTTCCACAGGCCGCGTTATGCTAATGCGTCTGATCTATGTAAACACTTGCAAGCTAGCCTTGACTTTACGACACTGACTTCTCAGAGGTGCCCGGAAGAGAAGGCACGGCTCCCTTGAGTGAGATGGAGCAGCATTGGTTAACACATGCAAAGCATCCTAGAAACCAGGCAACGTCGCAAGTGCGCACAAACATTGGAGGACATAGGTTACAGTTTTACAGCTGGCAGATTGGGGACGAGCTGGGGTAGGGAGAATCACCATGAGTGCATATTCCATTCGTACAGGGACCGCCTACACCACCTTATGACATAAAAATACTATTTGTTATAGTTCCAGTATTTATAAGCATTTTACTTTTGCACCAGTGTGAGATAGTGAGATATGAGGAGCAATGTAAAATATATGTACAAAATTGCAAAAATATATGTATGCTTTTGAGAGGACCCCGAACGCGTATTCCCTCGAACCAGGGGTGTAGCTTTGCATGCTTTTGAGAGGTCACCTCCACACTAATCTTGGCTTTGCCCTTCCAATAATATCAAGTTCTAACACCGGACTCTATGTGGCATGTCATCTAATCCATCTGCACCCGCTCTTTGCCTCCATGTACTGTGACCTCTCAACGACTTTCAGAAGCCCACGCCCATTACTTGAGCCTGCAACGCAGTGCCTTCTCTGAGGGATTTTGACTACGTGGCTGTGGCCGTTGGCTACTGCCAGGGCCACAGTCTCTGTAGAACCACACCCGGCCCTCCGTAGTGATACTGATGCAGTGATACTCATGATGTAGTGAGAGAGGTTCAGTGACTGAGGGGACACGTCCATGGGCTACTGCAGAGGTCGCAGTCCCCTGTCCGACCACCTCCGACCCCATAGTGATGATGATGAAATGAGAGACGTTCAGTGACTGAGGGGACACGTCCATGGGCCACTGCAGAGGTCGCAGTCCCCTGTCCGACCACCTCCGACCCCATAGTGATGATGATGAAGTGAGAGAGGTTCAGTGACTGAGGGGACACGTCCATGGGCTACTGCAGAGGTCACAGTCCCCTGTCCGACCACCTCCGACCCCACAATGATGATGATGAAATGAGAGACGTTCGGTGACTGAGGGGCCACGTCCATGGGCTACTGCAGAGGTCGCAGTCCCCTGTCCGACCACCTCCGACCCCACAGTGATGATGATGAAATGAGAGACGTTCAGTGACTGAGGGGCCACGTCCAATGGCCACTGCAGAGGCCACAGTCCCCTGTCCGACCACCTCCGACCCCACAATGATGATGATGAAATGAGAGACGTTCGGTGACTGAGGGGCCACGTCCATGGGCTACTGCAGAGGTCGCAGTCCCCTGTCCGACCACCTCCGACCCCACAATGATGATGATGAAATGAGAGACGTTCGGTGTCCGGAAGACCGTGGCCGTTGGCCACTGTCGAGGCCACAGCCCCATCCATCATCTCCCGCCCCCGCAGTGATCCTGATGTGATAAACAACCAGCTGACTGCAGAGGCGCCGCTGCGACTGCGTGAGTCACCGCCCACGCACTTAGCGTATTGGGAAGTCCCAGGTCTCTGGCCAGCCGGATGGTTAGACCTGGAATCGGTCCGTGTCTGGCCGTGAAGCATTTAAGTTCAGAATGTCGCTTAATGGGAATGCAACGTTATCTCATGGGCCACCACTATCTACCTATATTTCAGACACTGCCGAGGAAGCACAATTTTCTGCTCATACATAAAAGTATTTGTCGCGAGCCAAGGAAACCGCTACAATAGTACACATCGAGAAGAAATACTGAACTTTATCGCTGATGGGATTTCGAGAAAAACGGACGTAATCACGTGATAACAAGGTGGTGGAGCTATTGCTGTAGACTCGGCACGGGTCAGTATGTCCACGCGTCATAAGAATCGCAAAAAAAATAATTGTACGACAATTCACAATTTGAAGTATCTTTCTCATATGCGAACATGTCAACGTGAAAGATTGAAGCAAAGGAAAAACATATCACATTACCTATCTCCCAATTTTCTCTCGTTTTCCGTAGATTGACATGAACTATCTTCACTCACTGGGATTATAAATGAATTTGTGTGCACCGATACGTTTGCCAAAAATCGACAAAACATGACGTCGCTCTGACGTCATTCACGCCTAACATATCATGGCAGTTTTATATTTCGCAAGTGGAATAGAATTTATCAATTGAGAGGAATTGAAAATGCCGTGGGGATATCGCAACGCGTTTTCAAAGTATCGCGAGATTTCGAAACTAGGGACAGATTTGTCCTCCCCTGATCAATGCCGGGTCAAGTTGGAGCTATTTTCGTCGCATGTGGAATAGTCTTGCGATTTATATTGTCTACCAGCATAACCTATAGATGTAAGCGAAAAGAGAAAACTTAGTCTTCAGCATCAACCAAAATAGAAAGCATAAATATAGTATCTTAAATGTCATCAAATGCAACACTTAGGGCTTGCTTCCCTACAGGGATAAACAAAAAACACCGTTCCATCCGAAATATATTACCATGAATATTTCGGGTATTTGTAAATGAATAGCAATTTAAAAAAATGCAGTAAGTGTCAACCTGGGACAAATTATTTTTGGTCCATGGTATTGATGCTGCGAGTTCTTTTGGTAGGTAGGTAGATGAGTTCCCTTGGGATGGGAAAAAGATTAGTGTGTAGGTTATAATACAGTACGAAATTATAATGCTTCGGTTGTTTAGCAGGTGTCCGCAGAATGCCCTCCCGGGCAGGAATTGGTTGACAACATGCTCGGCGAATCAGTTCGGGAGTATTCGTGACGGCTGATGAAATGATTTCTGCGCCGGTGGATAAATAAAACGCCACGCACGTGGCGTTTTATTCCCAGTTTCCCGGGCCAAGTTTGCCGTTTTCGCGAGCACCAGTGCTGGACGCAGTGACCGTCGGGGCTGTCCGTCCGCGGCCGCCGTGGAAGAGGCGGCTGAGCCGCGTCCGGCGATCCTTCCCCTGCCAACGAGATGGCGGCCGGAGAAGTGCTACGCTACCCGCACCCTCCGCTTTGGCTTTGCGATTTGTGACTTTTTACCTAAGTTCTGCAAAGTGATCGCGCCACTCGATTGCTCATCACGCGCCCTTCGGCGTCTGATGTCGCTGGTGCGATAGGCTCGACTAGCTGAATGCTTGTGATGCATTGATCAGCGTACGCATCGCCACCATTTGTTCATCCGTATTCGTTTGGTAATCGCATTGCAGCTCTTGACAAGAAGAACACGTTTTAGAGCGTGAAATGCCACCGTTGGAGAAGATCGTCATCGAATAAAGATCGATGTCACAAATGTACGGCGGTCAGGAGTTCCTTCCATATAGAGGCTCGGAGAAGGGAGATCGCGTGACTCGACGCTCAAGAGCAATGCCGGCAAGCACCAAAAAACCCAAACATTTCAATTATAAATTCCATAACCTACTTGCTAACGGCCATTAACGGCCTGCACCTAAATGACACCTTTCCGCTCGATTATCACTGCCAACAACCTGCATTATAACTGTCCAAATTCGACAACTAGACATCATTGTACCTTCTCTTTATCTTCCCCCTACTCCTATGCTATGCTTAGCTTGTGTGACCAACACACCTGTCGACTCTGCTCGACTGTCAGCGTCAACTCTGTCGTCACTGCTCGGCGACCTCAACGCCCACCATCGGGCATGGGGTTGCCACACCACATCTCCACGCCGACATCACATTGAAACACCCCTCAGCACACACAACATGGCCTTTTTAGGTGACCAAACACCTACCCACAACACAGACATCACACTGTTCCGTCCATCTGCTATTGACCTCTCTCCGATTCCGGCTCCAATCTCACCCCTCCTTTCCTGTCACGTGGAACCCGACCCACTTTGTAGCGATCACTATCCCATTCATGTCATACTTGAACGCTCAGTCCAGTCTAGAGAGTATTCATTGATACCCGGCTGGAACCTTCGCAAAGCGAAATGTCTGCTTTTCTCCTATGAAATTAATACTGTCGTCCCTCCTCCATCCCCCCCCCCAATTTCAGCCCTCCTCAACACCGTGCTACCCGCGGCAGAAAAACACGTCTCACACCCATCCCTTCCCGGCCGAGACCACGCACCGTCCCTAACGAAGAGTGTCAGCGAGCCGTCGCCCTGCGGCGGCGGGCTGAGCGGAACTTTCGCTAAAATGCCATCGCACAAAACATGTTAGAAGCCCGCGAGGCTAAAAACGTTGTCAACAAATAATCTTTACGGTGAAGGAATACAGCTTGCAACGCTGTTCCAACTCGTTCCATCGGTATACTCCATGTCTCAAATTTGGACCCAAATTCGCTCCTTCTATTATCCTCCATCTAGTCACCATTTTCTTTCTCTGAATTCGGGGCCAGGTCAACATAACGATAAAACATATGGGCTAGCAAATCAAGCCTTAACATCAACAACTCAACCAAAGATAGAAAACTCGGTAGACAACTGCAAAGCACTCCTACAACGTCATAACGAAAATATCACCAGAACACATGGAAACAATGGAGCTCTACACCTCACCGCTCCAACCACACCCACATCAAACGACACTGAGCACTTGGAGGAAACCAAGCCAATCACACCACCAAACAAATGTCATCATAACTAGACTTGAAGACTAGTAGCACAAAGTTAGCACAGCCTCAACTGGAGGGTGACCACTATACAACACATCACTGTGACACCTTCAACACGACATTAAGCATAGGCCACATCCTGCTCGACAGTAGTAGCTTCGACTCTAAAAGATAACCACTGAAGGCCTTTTGTCAAAAAGAGGGCATCACCCCCTCGCTTCCATCGCTTCCAAGTGACGAACACACAGAACACCTCCAATTACTATTGGGCTATATGTATTCCATCAGACTAGCAGGAGCATCGTAGACACAAGACCAATAACAAGTGCTTCAGCACGCACTACATGCCGGCGCATACACTCGTAGAAATAGCACAAATAGCCATTCACGGACGGCATCGGAAGTACATGAGCCGACTCGGATCCCCAGTCCAAATAAATGGCTGTCTGGCAGTGCCGTCTGACGTACATGAACAGACCTTCTCTAAAAATTAGCATGACGTTAGACGATTACCCAGAGATGCCATCGAATCGATGATGAGATGAGCTGATTTGTCTTGCAATCCACAGGGAAAAAAGGTTAACTAGAGGTACAGCAGGCGTCGATGAGCCGAATTGCAAAACATCGCACTACGCTGACAACATGACTGTAGGAAAGCGTGTTGCTACAAGTAACTACTAACAACTAACACGCGGCAGCTGGCGTGATAGGCGGTGTGGACAAATACCTCCTTGTTTACACGGTAAAGATCACTGGGTGCTTCCCGACACAAGTAGGCTAATACCGGCACCCTGGCAATATCAACCTTCTTATCGACCCTCCCCCACCACAACTACAAATTATCCTGCGGAGGAATAAAGTAAACTGAAACTCTAAACATCCGGGTGATGCCCCCAGTTCATCCTACGCCTTCCGCACCTCAACATCGCATACGCTACAACGTAAGACTCCTTTAACGTAAATGTATACTTTCCTAAAACTTGCTCGCAAAATCCACTTGCTTTAAAGATCACGTAACTTTCCCCTATGGTCCACCTCTAAATACACTCTGCCCGTCTGCCCTAAGTACGGCGACATTTTGAAAATCAAATAATGAGTGAAGCTCGACATTAAGCTATGTGTGACTATGTGTATCAGCAAACATGGGTAAAATTATGAACATCTAATCTATCAAATATGAGCTACGGCACCGATATATAACAGCTTTAACCAATTCAAAGCGTTCACGATGAAGGGCTTTCTAGCCGGCACTTAGAGTGAGATTAATAAATAGACATCCATCGAAGCCTGCAAACGAACGCAATAGACATTCACGTTTTCCATGAAATGACTGCCACTTTTGTTGGCATGCATGATTAAATGCTCTGCCTACTGCTCAGTATTCACCAGTGATCATTGTCATTGTTGCCAATGATCTGACCTTGCTTTGCAGTTGGCAAATACGGTTTATGCATGGCTTGCGACAATAAGTTAGCACAATCGGTTACAAATCACATCGCCTAACTTAATTGCTAGCCACAACATGAATACTGATGATATTCAACTAACAACACGAAAAACTCACGACGATCATTCCTTCTCAGTTGATATCAGAGGGCACAACTAGATGTAACCGAATCACAGAGGTTTCGCTTCCTCTGTAATTCGGTCATCACAGAGGCCTCTGTGAATCTTCCTCTCAATTATCTTCGCTAAGTTTTTTTCAACGTTTCTATGTCTCTGCGCGTCTATATGTAATAAACTTTCAAGGTAGAATCCACTAAAGCAATCCTGGTGCTTGGCTAACATCTGCATGAACATGGAAGAGGGTTCAGCCAGTATAAATTCAGTAGTTCATGTAAGTGAAACACACAGATGAGCGAGGGGAAGACCAGTTTACTGCGTTTCGCAAGAAAACGATTCAATAATTAATGATTCCGAATTTAGATGGGGATTTTAAACGAATTTAATCCAAGAGAATACATCAACCATACTCCCGTACAGAATATTCCGCCGCCACCCCCTCCCCACACACATTGGTATTTCGCCTGCTGTTTCCCAACGGTCTGCGATAGGAACGATACACACTTGATGACCTTCTTTTTCCTACTTCGTAGTAACATTTTGTTGTTTGAACTATACTGGAGGCGGCTCCAGGAGCGGATATTGGAAGGCACCTGGGAGCTATTGCAGAAACTGAAGAAGAATGCATGAAACTGAATATTCTCATTATGTTGCTGTTTAGGTGGCCATGATTTGAACTTCAACTGCTCTTACTCATTTTCTTACGAACGGATATGCTCATCTTGAGTCTAATCTTGTCAGGGGAAGATCCAGGAAGGAAAAAATGGCAACAAGTGGCTGTTTTTCTCAAAGCGGTCGTTTAGACTGCCGCTTAGACGGAAAGATGGGAGAGTGGAGTGAAGTCGGAACAAACGGTAATGATGCATCACACGGAATGTCAGATCCAGAAGATCTATCAATGACGGATCCACGGGAAAAAAAGAGGCAGTCAGGACGTAGCATACTTGAACAACAAGCAATAGGGCGGCAAGGGAGACACTGTGCCGATGGCGGATCAAGGAGGGGAGTAATACAATCATGGCTAAGTATTATCATAAACCGCACGCAATGACATAGTCAAATTTTCTCAATCGCCAACAGGGGATTGAGGAGACGAGTGGTCTATGGGTAAGCTGCTCGTCTCACAATCGAAAGATCGTGTGTTCGAGTCTCACCTGTCGCTACTCTTCCCCCGCGACCAATCGGCGTGAGAGATTGGCGACGCTGCATAACTCACAGTCGGTGTGTCGCAAAACCAATAACCACCACCAGCGCCACCAATCGCCAACGCTTATAGTAGCGCTCCCACAAACGACCTTCCCTAGCATAACTTCCTGGCGATGCCTCTGTGTTTGTGGAACCACGATGGCGGGGAAAATAACAGCCACAAAGAGCAAATGGTGCCCACCCTTTCCCTGGTTCCTCGACTACGTTATTGGCCGTTTTACATGTGCATGTATCGGCATCAAACGCTACTTTGGACCATCATGGATGATATATACGAACCATGCACACTTCTACTGGTGCAAAACACGAACAGTCCCAATTGGCTTTGTCCTCCCATGCTTTTTTCCTTTCAGACTTCGCCATTGCTTTTTTTTAATTACCAAAGAGTGTATATTAGACCAGTATAATTCGTTCAGCTATTCAGCTTTGAAACCGATTCAGTAGATTCCGAGGTCTTAGGATGGGGGCACGGGTGCGGTATCCGCCCTCTATGGACTCAGGCCTAAGCACCTCACGAAATCTGGTCAACTGCGCAAAGATACACGTGCAGTCTGTGTTTCACTAGCGAAGCCAAAGTCGCCATGCCACACCGGCACGTGCTGTTCGTGGGCTTCACTCTCGCAGTCGCATCGAGACCGGTTGCTGGGCAGGCAGCCTCGAGGGCACGTCGTTGCCCGGAGATCGGCGGCGGCGGCATTAGCGCGCGACGGGTCCATTGATCAGTTCTGCGTCACCGGGAGAGCCAACTCCCCCCCCCCACTGTTCTCTCCTGTCGGCTCCGGCGGCGACCAATGCCGGCGGCGGCGCCGACCCACCTGTGCATTGCCATGCGGAAGCGGCCAGATTTCCGCATGGGAAATTACGAGCACCACTGTCGCCAGTCGCCTGTTTCCAAGTGGCTGCGTGCGGACGAACTTCAGTTCCGCCCCCGCACCGCCATGTTCTTCTCGTACGGACGAACTTCAGCACCCCTCCCGCACCGCCATGTTCTTCTTGTACGGACGAACTTCAGCACCCCTCCCGCAGCGCCATGTTCTTCTTGTACGGACGAACTTCAGTTCCGCTCCCGCAGCGCCATGTTCTTCTTGTACGGACGAACTTCAGTTCCGCTCCCGCAGCGCCATGTTCTTCTTGTGCGGACGACCTTCAGTTCCGCCCCCGCACCGCCATGTTCTTCTTGTGCGGACGACCTTCAGCTCCGCCCCCGCACCGCCATGTTCTTCTTGTACGGACGAACTTCAGCACCCCTCCCGCAGCGCCATGTTCCCTTCTTGTACGGACGAACTTCAGCTCCGCCCTCGCACCGCCATGTTCTTCTTGTGCGGACGAACTTCAGTTCCGCCCCCGCACCGCCATGTTCCCTTCTTGTGACTGCCGCGGTTCGACGCTGCGCCGAAGCCGGCCATTGGCGCCAAACGCACACACGACAATCCGAAGGCCATGGCTGAACTGAAACTAGCTGTGTGCCGATACATGTTCAGCTCCAATGCACCAACCAAGGTGTCGTAAGAGGTGCTGCACGGGCGAGTGCAAGAGGGCTTCGTGGATTTTGGCTCTGGGTCGGGGATCACGATTGGCAGACAACTTTGTGAACACACCGCAGCTATGCTCTCTCGGAAACCAGTCGGCTACTGCATTGTTTGGAGCAATTCGATGCGATGCATCTCACTCTCAGACACGCCCAAATTATTAGACAGAACAGGCGGATTTCGGACGTATTTCGGGGCGTCCCGCCGTGTGCTGGACAGACGGCGCGGGAGAAGGGGCGAGGCGAGGGTCACGGCGGTGTCAGGGCCCGTCGCCTATGAACGGCAGAACAACCGGCTGCAGCCACGGGCCCAGCTGCAGCCCCCAGCGGAGGGAACGCCTAGAGGTCGGGTGAAGCGGCGCCGGGGGACGCCGACGAGCGGCTCACCGAGGGCGGCCGGACCCCCACACGCTCACGGGAGGTGCGGATACCCGCGACCACACGCTCCCCCTCCCCACTATTGGAGGACGAGGGGCGCCGATCCCGCCACCGGCAGGCTCGGAGCCACAGGCACGCGGCGCGGGAGCCACCGGTCCACCACCGACAGGTCTGCCCTGCCGCGTCCAGGCCATCACGCCGCCCAGCCAACAGAACACACGCGTATTCAAGTCGTCGCTGCGGCTGGCGGGCGGCACCCCCGGCGTCCAGCCCCCTTCCGCGGATAGCCAGCCGCCCGCCCAACCGCGGCTCCCTCCACGCCGCCCCGGCGTCCAGCCCCCTTCAGCGGACAGCCGCCGCCCAACTGCGGCTCCCTCCACGCCGCCCCGGCGTCCAGCCCCCTTCCGCGGATAGCCAGCCGCCCAACTGCGGCTCCCTCCACGCCCGCCCCGGCGTCCAGCCCCCTTCCGCGGATAGCCAGCCGCCCGCCCAACTGCGGCTCCCTCCACGGCCGCCCCGGCGTCGGGCCAGCGGCGGCCAGCGCAGGCACATCTTCACCTTAGCCGCGGCAGCTATTCCGCTCTGGTCGACATTCGACGGAGGTGTGCCGAAAATGGGCCCGCCGATTGCACGCTGTGCACGGATCTCGCGCTTCAATGCACCGCGTAGAATCGCCGAAATAGACTAGGTGGGTTGAAAGAGACACGGTCCTTTCTGTACCAAGTGCCATGGTCCTTTCTTTTTCTGTGCCGTTCGGACCACACGCAGCAAGCCAACACGGCATCACGCAACACAATGTCGCCAAAACGAACGGTCGTCTGGCCTCGGGCAACGCAGGTCGAGCAGGTCATAAGCAGTGGCAGCAGCGTGAGCGTCGGAGCCGGACCAGTGCCGGTTCAGCCGACATAAGAGAAGCTTCCCCCATTCTAATTCTCTCCCAGTTTAAGCCCTCCTTGAAACAAAGAAAACGAGTATTTGAAGTGAAATAATAGGTAGTATTTGAAAAATGAAGCAAATCAAATCAACATGAGAATCACAGTCCTTCCAGTAAAAGAGATTTGAGACACCGCACTGTGGGCCAGAGGCCCGGGCTAGCGCGACATAAATGGTTTCAGTGACTGTTTAGACTATTTTCAAAATGAAACATACGTTAATCTGTTCCGAATTGACCAAGGAACACGAATATGGCACTAGGTTTTCAGTAAATATTCTAATATCCATGTAAGCATAAACAGTTCAGAAACAAGAAACTGCCTGACGGATTGCAAAAGGATTCAGGGCCTTGTGAAATCAGCTGGTATTAATATGGGCAAATAGAAAATATTGGAACAGATTTTTGCACTGTGCGTGCTTTGTGATCATTGGCCTTATGGTAAAGTGAAGGAAAATCATACAAATATTTTTTTGTACAACTTTGCATAATTTCTAGGACTCATTCAAGTGATAGCAAAATAGCGTTAAAAATATTCGCCAGAGTCTATGTGGGTGCGCTTTCTTGATGCAGCCTGCTGCCTTGTTTGTGAGGAGCAGCTATATGATGGCGGTCGCCCGCGTGTACTGGTGATGCCACGGGACCCTGAGTCCAGACACTACACCAATGATAAATCTCAACTAAATATCCCGAGGAGTATGAGTCATAAAGCGGGTTTGTTGATGCCTTTGGGATTTCTAGAACTATCTTGGATTTTTTAAAATTTAGATCTGAACTTTGAGGAGAGCGTAGAGGCACTCTTGACAGAAGAAAGGAGCATCAGTTACGCTTTTGCCATTACGCGTTAGCATTCTCAGCAGCCATGGCAAGCGACACTATTTGATAAATCCTATTGTGTCTGTGTTGTTGCAGGGATGTCGATTTGTATCCTTTTGTGGGGGTCATGGCCCCACCCATGTTGATCTTGGTCCCCTCAATGTTGATTTTGGCCTCCCAATAACTTATGCTGTTTTTGTGTGGATAAAGCGAAACGAAGAAAGACGGAAAACACCATGCTACATAGAAAACTTAGTCGATGTTAACCAGCATACTTTGTACTGTAAAGAAACAGATTAAGTTTAGATAGTGGACTTCCCAACCCTGAACTCGGCTCACCAAAGCGTTGGCTTCGTCACTCCCTAATGCTAGGCACCAAGGAAATACCTTCACCCATCGTCATCACAGCTCAGGCCGGCTGTGCTCCGATGCTCCATCGGGGCCGGTGTGTTTTAGCCTGCATATCGGCGCATAAATATTTTATTTGAGCCGTTGTGTGTTCAAGGATGATCTACGCCTGAATTGGAAACTCCGCGTCGGTGCCTTTCATCTGCGCGTATCAGCGGCACCAACCTGCCACCTAGCGGAGGGTAAGTAAAAACACGGAAACTCGGCCAGTTTTAGGCCGTGCGCCTATGGGATTCCTGAGTATGCATTTCGTAATGGATTTTTTCTCCAATTGATTCAGCCACCCCAAGAGGATTGCATCTGCCTTCCATGATGCAGAATTGATCAAGGAACCTTACCGTTCTTTCCTTATTGATTTATTACGCTCCGTTCCGAAGTTGTGATACGAAGTGAAGACTTCTGTGGGAGGCAGCTCATTTCGCCGGAAGGGTCGGCACACCTGCTGATTTCTTAAAATGATCGAAGGAGGCAAAGTACATGCAGGCGATAGGCGGACCAAAATGAATAGGCGTCGCATATACATAGGCTCTCATGCTAAAAGTTCAAATTATTGCGGGTGGGGAAGCGAGCATTGAGGGGGCAGTTTCACCCCGAAAGATAAGAATAGGCGGTTCTGTTTTCGCCCCCACCCTCCTTGCTCTCTATATATGTGGCTGATATTTTCAGGTGGAGTGGTTTACACAACTGAATGGTTAGGTAAAGTTAGATATTGGAGAGTACACTTCAGCTTACTCACCAATCCGCAGAGGATTGAGCGGAAGATCCGTGGAGGGTACAAACCCCTCCCCCTACACCATACCACTGACAGGTTCATGATTTTGTCAAGGAGGCGTAATTTCTCCAGAGGGACGGCTCTTTGTTCAGAACATTTGGACGGGGTACACTCCGATCTACCAGAGGGGCAGCATTTGTTTTTGTCCGAGTGACTTTCGCCGACAAATTCGCGGCGTGCGTTCGGACTCTCAGAGGACTGCCGTTCCGACTCCCAGAGGACTGCCGTTCCCAGGCCGAGGAGCGCGTTCCGCTGAGCATTTCGAGGGAGGGGGTACACTGGAACCTCCAAGAGAGGCGTCCTTCGGATCACAAGTGGCGCGACTTTCTCCCCCACCCATTAGATCAACCCTTGCAACATACCCTAGCTGGCAGCGCCACCACCGCTCGTCGATTCGCTTACCACTTGTCAGTCGTTCGACTCAGCGGTGTTGTTTTATATGCCTTTGAGGGGGACGACCACCTCAATGTTTGCTTGACCCGCCTCCCCATTTGTTTCATTGGAGCCAAGGGAATGTGGCCCCAATTAATTTTTGCCTGTCTATTGTCTTTATGTACTTTGCCCCGTACAAGCATTTCAACATAAATATAAAGATGGAGAGATAATAGATAATGATTCAAGATAAAGATCTTCAAGATACAAACATCGGTGTGCCGACCCTTTGGACGAGGTGGGCTCCCTCTCACAGATGTCTTCACTTCGCCCCAGGACAACTTCTGAACGGCGCGTAATAAATCAATAAGGAAAGACCGGCAAGGTTCCTTGATCAATTATGCATCACGGAAGGGTGATGTGACCCTTCTGGGATGGCTGGATCAATTGGAAAAAATTAAATACGAAATGCCTACCCAGAATTCCCATAGGTGCACGGCCAAAAACCGGCCGCATTTCAGTGTTTTTACCTACCCACCCCTAGGTGGGCTGATACGCAAACAGCTGTTGGTTTCCAATCCAGGCGTACATGATCCATGGTGTGTTTACTGATGTTTGGAGTGAGGGGAGGGTGACGGTGACGTTGACGTTGACGATGACGATGACGTCGAAGATGACGATGACGTTGACGATGACGATGGACCCGAATACACTGTGTGACACTGTAGTCGCATGCTATGACCCACAGTTTTTATGTTGACGTGCACGGTGCACTGCTCCTTTGCTTATGTGACTTCACTTGTTACAGGGCGACTTTTCCAGTTGGCGATGATATTGAATAAACATAAACATACACATGGTGAAATAATTACTGAGGTAGGAAAATATAGTGGGCGAAATCCGATAAGTTTTTGTTGGGGGGGGAGGGGGTCCAGTACCCTTCGGCTCCCAATGTTTTTAAAAAATCGATACCCATGTGTTGTTGTCTAGGCTATCAGCACGCAATTGTACATGCATTTACACACTCACGCGAGCGATTGTCGACGAAACTGGATAAATATAACACTGGATACACGAGCTGCCCCTTAGCACAAATTACTTCAAACGATGCCTCGACAGGCACAACTCACCGACACCGTACTTCTGCCGCTGCTGATGTTGCCACTGCTGCTCGTGACGTCTCAGCTAAGCTCTGTGCACCGCCTCCCATCTAATCGCATGCCTGGCGGAACTTGCGTACGGCCTCATAATTACGGGCGCGCTTCTGGGCACAAATGTTCAGAGAGGCGTGCATTACTTCGGCTGTGATTTGTGGCATTTTCTTACCAGAAAAAAAAATAGAACAAAACCTGTAAATTTACGCGACACAAGCAGGTATGCGAATGAGCTTTGAGACACATTTCTCTCGGTTTAAAAAATCTGATTGACCACACCCTCAAAAGCGCCATGTTTGAACTAGTGCACGGCAGCCATATTGCAACCAAATCAGAAAAAAAAATCGCACCCGATTTCCTCTCCACCCGCGGGCTCACGAATGACAGTCACGTCAGCATTTGCTGGGGTTGGGGCTCGAGGGCCCGCGGCGTGGCGCACTCCACAGGCAACCGGATCATATAATTGGTTCTCACACACAAGGTAACAGGCTCGAGCAGGAAAGTGGACTCTTCCAGGCAACCCAATTCATTTACTGAGCCAATTTAAACAGGATGGTGTATAAATTATCGCGGTGCCTAACGGTAATCATACGATGGACCATACCGAAATTTGTCTCCGCCATTATTTTCGGTCATTTGTGCGAGTTCTAAAATAATTTTCCTTAAACTCTACCAAAAAGGAACGAACTTTTCAATTTCACTTTTATCATCAAGACAATGTCCCAGTCTAACGCCAAACAGGCACAATGCAAGAAGTCTACTTCAATTTTATTTTTATCGTCCATACACCGATTTCACGGGGCTCTGATTTCCATTCCACTGCGAACGAAGTTCCTATTTCTGGAATTTTTATGCTGCATGGGCGAACTGACTGAAAAAGGAGTGTCACATTCATGCTCCATGATCAATTCCGAACAGTGCTATGTAGTTCCATATTGATACCGAAGTCACTGAAAACAATTATGTCGCGCCTGCCCGGGCTCCTGGCCCACGACGCACCGTAGCAAACATCTAGCAAGGTACACAAAACAAACCATGCTTGAAATCTTATCCGGTACGCAACCATTCACTTTTGTGAAACAAATCACCCGATACATACTCAAGTGCCTCTCACAATAACAGTGAGCTCTTGCCATCCGTGAACGTCGTGTCACACGAGTGGTCGTGAGAAGACTATTCCAGGTCGTTCTCAGACCGGCCCAGGTCACCTCGACCGCAGGCAATACACACGATACGCAGTGGCGCACTCAGGTATGACGCAGTGGCGCACTCAGCACACCCACACTCAAAGTGAAGATCAATTTGCCTTCAGTTGGTTCAAGAATGCCTGCGAAGCTGCGTCTATAAAGGCCACAAACGATCACATAACCATGCAGGCTGGCTTCCGCACCGGTTGAGTGTTGCAACTTTTCTATAACATGTTCGGTAACGCGTACAAAAAAAAGTTTCCATTAGCTGCTTTGAACTCTGAGACGCCCTCAGAATTTGCAGTTTGAAAGTCAACTTACAGCTAGATGTTGAGTACACTAAAAATAATTATTGTTTACTTCTTCCCAGGAAGTCCTCAGAATCACATTTCAGTACCGTTAATCGGAACGATTCGCTGGCATGAATCTGTTGGGAACGTTCACTTTACCTCAGGTCCTTTTGGGTACAGACGCACTTTCTACTTAGCCGAAAGCACAGCTCCATTTATTTGTTCACCGACTACCGACGGAAAAACAGGGGGAAGCGCAATCCCAGCAGACCTGCACCAGCACGAAGTGCAATAATACTAAATGCAGCACTGATAATCCGAAGGTTTACTGCTGAAGCACGCATTTATAGACTATGGGTGCCCATTAGGTTTGATTTCAGAAAAAAACACCCATGTTCGTTTCACACCACCTCGATATTTGAATGGATTTCATGTACGGTCTGTTGCTTTGAAGTTCTATTTTTGTCAAAGCTGTGCAACTCAAGTCAAAGAAAACGAAACTTCGCCACAGGAAAGCTAAATTAATCATCCCGTTTTACAGCACCTTCTGGTATTGGCATCCGAGAGTGGGCGACGACAGCCCACGGCCTACATGACACCGGAGGCGAGTCGCCTAGGGGTAAGGTGCACGTCTTCTAACAGAAAGGCTGGGGGCTCGAGTCTGACCTGTCGCTACTCTTCGCCCGCGCCCCCTTCGCCGTCGCAATCGTGGGAGCGATTGACAATGACCCAAAACGGAAGCCAAATCGCAAAACCAAACACCACCACAACCACACGACCCTGCCGATCCATGACCACACGACCCTGCCGCTATACCGAGCTGTCTTGGCGTTGTCTTCCTGTCGGAGACTGGACCCTGATGGGTGGTTGCTGGCATGGACCTGACCTAGACAGCACTAAACCGTTGCCAGAGCAGGGATCCAATGCTTGATATATCCCTTGGACGCTCGAGGGGTCAATCTAACCACTGAATTTTCTGTGCTCAGGCTGTTCATTACGTTTGCTAATGCACCTTTCCACCAACTGGAGGTGGCGGCTAATTAATCGTGAGGTTTCCGCAGATTACACCCGGCCACTAGTTCCTGGTAATGGAGCCAAGCTAAAGCTCTCACTACCTTTCAGCCAACTCTTAAGATGACGCGTGACGAAATGTCAGGCGCCAGATAAATGGCCCGGTTTGGTTCATCCGATGTCAAAACGGCACCGAAGAGGTCAAGGCTTGAAAGGCAAAAAATATTTCGGTAGACACGTTCACTCAGTTATTACACTTTGGTTTCCACTGCTTGTAGCTATTCCCAACCGGTACGTACCGTATACTGAGTTTTTCCATAGCAATGAAGTCAACGGAGGTGAAAATGTTCTGATAGGAGCACCTTTTAGCCAGATATTTGGAAACACTACTACGGAAGGTACTTGCACGGCCATTCAAAATAAATCCACTGGCGAATACAATTCACGTATCTCAGCTTGACTGTTCCCTGGAAAAACTGAGAGACCGGATTAATTTATTGCCAAAATGCGCGCTCCGGAATTGAACACACAATTACGATAATTATCTTGGTAATACGGAAGCAATTCCACAAAACAGTGCCAGTCTATATTTGATTACCAAGTACTTTGAAATTTGGGGAAATGCTCACGATATCATTGCCTGTGCAAAGTAATTGAGCAAGGAAGAAGAGCAGTGGTGGCACCACCAGCCATTGAAACGGCATGCCGACTCTGAAACAGCCATACACCGCTTCAAGCACTTCACAAAGCACACCATAATCGCCTAAGTGACATGCAAGACATTGTAATAAGTAGTTTTGATCTAAGCACCCGCACGAAAGGAAAACAAGGTTTCTACATACTTCGCTCAATCCACATTTATAACAGTTCCTGATGACCACACACTCGTGAGGGCGTGAGGTGGATCCTGCGGTTGCTTTGATCACATTGGAGTGCTGCGAGTGGCGCGGCTTTTCGGTCGGCGGCGCCGAGAGTGGGGCGCTCTGCAGTCGGCTCAGCCGCCGCGATGATACCGAGCGGCGGCGACAACAGGTGGCCGGGTCTGATGACGCATTACGCCCGAGTGTGCTCGTGCTCCCCGGCAGCGGCTCGCACGTGCGTGGCGAGCGAGCGCCCGACATTCGCTGTAAGCGACTCCAATACGGGCCATCCTTCTACTCAGCTAAGTGATTCTGGATCTGCCCCGGCACAGCAGCCTCCCCCGCCGGAGCGGCGGGGTGGGGGGGGGGGTCGTCTCTCTCAGGATCTCTGAGCATGCTTGCTAGCGGAAGCTCAGCGGCCGACCAGTCCCTGGCGTGGGGTGGCCGACAGTCTGGCCGCCCACGCCGCCCCAACTCCGGTCGGCTCTTCCCGGAACACGGCAGTACTCCAGACCACCAGCGCCGTCGCCGAGTCGCCTGATGCCAGCGGGCGATGGGACGTGGGGCTCAGTCAGCAGAGTCAGCTCCTCAGCCGACGCCAGCGGGTGATGGGACGTGGGGCTCAGTCAGCAGAGTCAGCTCCCCAGCCGACGCCAGCGGGTGATGGGACGTGGGGCTCAGTATATGGAGTAAGCACCACAGCCGACGCCAGCGGGTGATGGGACGTGGGACTCAGCCAGTGGAGTCAGCTCCTCAGCCGACGACAGCTGGTGATGGGACGTGGGACTCAGTCTATGGAGTCAGCTCCCCAGCCGACGCCAGCGGGTGATGGGACGTGGGGCTCAGTCAGTGGAGTCAGCTCCCCAGCCGACGCCAGCGGGTGATGGGACGTGGGCAGTTATGGGTCAGCTCCCCAGCCGACGCCAGCGGGTGATGGACGTGGGCTCTCGCACGTCAGCCGACGCCAGCGGGTGATGGGACGTGGGGCTCAGTCTATGGAGTCAGCTCCCCAGCCGACGCCAGCGGGTGATGGGACGTGGGACTCAGTCAGTGGAGTCAGCTCCCCAGCCGACGCCAGCGGGTGATGGGACGTGGGGCTCAGTTATGGAGTCAGCTCCCCAGCCGACGCCAGCGGGTGATGGGACGTGGGACTCAGTCAGTGGAGTCAGCTCCCCAGCCGACGCCAGCGGGTGATGGGACGTGGGACTCAGTCAGTGGAGTCAGCTCCTCAGCCGACGCCAGCGGGTGATGTGGCCCCCCCCGCGGGTATGGGACGTGGGGCTCAGTCAGGGTCAGCTCCCCAGCCGACGCCAGCGGGTGATGGGACGTGGGACTCAGTGGAGTCAGCTCCTCAGCCGACGCCAGCGGGTGATGGGACGTGGGGCTCAGTCAGTGGAGTCAGCTCCCCAGCCGACGTCAGCTGTGTGGGGCTCAGTCAGTCAGCTCCCAGCCGACGCCAGCGGGTGATGGGACGTGGGGCTCAGTCTAGTGGAGTCAGCTCCCCAGCCGACGCCAGCGGGTGATGGGACGTGGGACTCAGTCAGTGGAGTCAGCTCCTCAGCCGACGCCAGCGGGTGATGGGACGTGGGACTCAGTCAGTGGAGTCAGCTCCCCAGCCGACGCCAGCGGGTGATGGGACGTGGGACTCAGTCAGTGGAGTCAGCTCCTCAGCCGACGCCAGCGGGTGATGGGACGTGGGGCTCAGTCTGTGCAGTCAGCTCCCCAGCCGACGCCAGCGGGTGATGGGACGTGGGTCTCAGTAGTGGAGTCGCTCCCCAGCCGACGCCAGCGGGTGATGGGACGTGGGACTCAGTCAGTGGAGTCAGCTCCCCAGCCGACGCCAGCGGTGTGGGACGTGGGGCTCAGTCAGTGGAGTCAGCTCCCCAGCCGACGCCAGCGATGGGACGTGGGGCTCAGTCAGTGCAGTCAGCTCCCCAGCCGACGCCAGCGGGTGATGGGACGTGGGGCTCAGTCAGTGGAGTCAGCTCCCCAGCCGACGCCAGCGGGTGATGGGACGTGGGGCTCAGTCAGTGGAGTCAGCTCCCCAGCCGACGCCAGCGGGTGATGGGACGTGGGGCTCAGTCAGTGGAGTCAGCTCCCAGCCGACGCCAGCGGGTGATGGGACGTGGGGTCAGTCTATGAGTCAGCTCCCCAGCCGACGCCAGCGGGTGATGGGACGTGGGGCTCGGTCTGTGCGGTCAGCTCCCCAGCCGACGCCAGCGGGTGATGGGACGTGGGGCTCAGTCTGTGCAGTCAGCTCCCCAGCCGACGCCAGCGGGTGATGGGACGTGGGGCTCAGTCAGTGGAGTCAGCTCCCCAGCCGACGCCAGCGGGTGATGGGACGTGGGGCTCAGTCTATGGAGTCAGCTCCCCAGCCGACGCCAGCGGGTGATGGGACGTGGGCTCAGTCATGGAGTCAGCTCCCCAGCCGACGCCAGCGGGTGATGGGACGTGGGGCTCAGTCTGTGGAGTCAGCTCCCCAGCCGACGCCAGCGGGTGATGGGACGTGGGGCTCAGTCTATGGAGTCAGCTCCCCAGCCGACGCCAGCGGGTGATGGGACGTGGGGGTCAGTATATACAGTCAGCTCCCCAGCCGACGTCAGCGGGTGATGGGACGTGGGGCTCAGTCAGTGGAGTCAGCTCCTCACCCGACGTCAGCTGGTGATGGGACGTGGGGGTCAGTATATACAGTCAGCTCCCCAGCCGACGCCAGCGGGTGATGGGACGTGGGGCTCGGTCTGTGCGGTCAGCTCCCCAGCCGACGCCAGCGGGTGATGGGACGTGGGGCTCGGTCTGTGCGGTCAGCTCCCCACGCCGACGCCAGCGGGTGATGGGCGACGTGGGACTCCCAGCCGAGGGGATGGACGGTCAGCTCCCCCAGCCGACGTCAGCGGGTGATGGGACGTGGACTCAGCTGTGGGTCAGCTCCCAGCCGACGTCAGCGGGTGATGGGACGTGGGACTCGGTCTGTGCGGTCAGCCCCCCAGCCGACGTCAGCGGGTGATGGGACGTGGGACTCGGTCTGTGCAGTCAGCTCCCCAGCCGACGTCAGCTGGTGATGGGACGTGGGGGTCAGTATATACAGTCAGCTCCCCAGCCGACGTCAGCGGGTGATGGGACGTGGGGCTCAGTCAGTGGAGTCAGCTCCCCAGCCGACGCCAGCGGGTGATGGGACGTGGGACTCGGTCTGTGCAGTCAGCTCCCCAGCCGACGTCAGCTGGTGATGGGACGTGGGGGTCAGTATATACAGTCAGCTCCCCAGCCGACGTCAGCGGGTGATGGGACGTGGGACTCGGTCTGTGCGGTCAGCCCCCCAGCCGACAGGCTGGCGAGCGGGCCGCATTACGTCAGCCGGCTGACATTACACCTACACAGGCTTCGTTTGTGGGAAAGCTTGTTGTTGGAAGCCATCATCCCAAGTAACATTAAAGCGTGCAATTTGATTCTGGTGAAACGGATTCTGGCGCAGAAGTTGAATGGGTTACATTCAAATGACACTGTTTCGTACTGGTTCGCTTTTCCAACTCTGCTACCAGTTTTGAGTTTCCGAGATAAATGGCTACAGTAGAACGCAGTTTTTGGCGGGGGAGGGGAAAGAACAGCATCGGCCAAGCTGAAGTATGCGATATGGTGTCGAATTCACGCACTGACCTGGAAAGATCGGCAAAGGGCGCCCGAATGCTCAGCAAAAAACGTTATTACCCCCACGTTTTACTTCAAGCTGAAATGAAGTATGTCAGGTTGGATTACGTATGTTCGAACCCCTAGTGCATAAGTAGGTTCACATGCAATTATTTTATTACCAGAGTATCCTACATACTTCTTAACGCACACATTTTATGCTGCATTCGGAATTAGGGTAGGCGTGTAATAATAAATCCCTTGCTTGATAAGCACACGCATATAGGTGGCGCATATACGCATATACACTTATTAGCACACCCATACATTCCAGCTTCTGGGAGGTGCAAGATACGATGTCCTGAAGAATGAGACGGTGCGTGCGCTCAGGAAACGCACACACCAAACCGATATAATCTACTTCTGACACGATTTTAAGTTGAGGATTCAGTCTTTTCGATTGGGTGAATTCGAAAAGTCATTCATAAGACTTTAAGTTGAGGCCTCTCCGCCATACGGTAAATTGTATAGGAATATTTCGATTTTCACTCCTTTCATCCAGCTATCTTTAACCTCACGGTAGATGCAGTGATGCATGCGAGCGACGAGAGTGGCCTGCCGGTTCCTTTCAGGTGATTGATTGTAGCCTGAGACCCTCCTAGCCAGTATTGCACCATGCCAAAAACGCGTTGCTGTAATGTCTGAACAGTTACTGCGTCAAGTGTGAAGTGCTGCACGACCAACAGGGAGCACCGCGGCACATTTCACAACACTGACAAACCTGACCAGATGCCACTTACCGGTCCTCGCTCGTCCTTCGCCCGGCGAGGCGTCTCAGCTGTGCGCATTTTCTCATGGCGAAGCTAAAGTGTGCTTATTTGCATCTGACGTCCTAGATGACAAAAACCACAGGACGAAAACTGAGCACGTTGGCCAGGCATCTCATGAAGCGTCCAGCCGCCAGCTACTCAATTTCCCTTCGATGTCAAATGACTTACCTAGGATTTTCTGCTTGTAGGTCGAGTGCATTCTAGCAGACAGCTGGGTGTCATATTTGCTTTGTCAACTGACATCAGTGCACTGCTGTCACCCTTGGGCAAGCCACTGCAGTGGCGTGCCCAAGGGGAGTGGTGGCAAAAGCTGCAGTGCTCTCCATGAGAGGTCGTTGGGCCGCTGAGAATCGCTCCGGGGTTCGGAAAAATCCCACTAGGCTCCCAAAATCGTACTTGCGACCCATAAAATCACACTGGGTCCCCAAACGTCGCGCCGGGTCCCCTGAAAACTACTGAGGCCCCTGAAAAAGACATTAGTGGAACACAAAATCGCACTGGGGCCACTCAAAATCACATTGACCCTGAAATTGACCCCGGGGTATCAAGGACTGGACTTTGGAGGCCGGATCCTACAGTCACACTGGGAACCGCAGGGTCGAGCCGAGGCGCCTGAAAATCGCACAGGGCCACTCCAAAGCGTACCGAGTCTCGCAAAGAACGGCAAGGCCTTGTAGCATCCGTTGATGTTTTAAATAAACACGCCGGGAGCTCCCACCACGCTGAAATTGGAAGTTTTCATATTTCCAAGTGATTTGCACACGTGCAATTTCAGAAATGTGAGGCGAGTTATCAAGGGATATCAAAAGAAAAAAACATTCGGACAGGATGGTGGAGCTAAGGTTGAAATCCAGTAACATAGAAACGATGGAAGTTGATGGGGCCCCTTTCACAGGACGATTAAGTTGATCAGCATGTTATTAAAAAGGGTCCCATTGAAAGTGGTCGATATCCGAGGACTTTAAAACAAAAATTGGGGCTGGTGGGTCCACTCCAAATCCTATTTGCCCTCCCCCAGAGCAAAACCTTGGCACGCCACCGGCTGATAGTGATGCCAAAACTTCATCCACTTAAATCAACGTAATCCATGTACAGCTATTTTATTTAGCGTCCTCAGCGGTACCATAGCTCTAGACCATTGAACAGCCACAGCTGTACAAAACGTGCTCTTATTGAGAAAAAACCTGGAAAGCTTAATAGAGATCAAGAATGATGAGGCATTTTGCTTGTGTATTTGGGTTCAGATTAAATGTCTACGAATTTTGGTTCGAACGCCTACCTAGATCCAACATGCTCTCGCGTGTTAAATACATGAGACAGACACAACTGTGGCAAAATCGCAACTGACAGACCGCAAGGAGCAAACACATCGAGAAAGTACGTCGTTTGTATATTTTCAATCAAGAACATTAATGACACGACCATCAGCAACGAAGCCTCACCACTCGCAGCGATCACCACCGTCACGCGGCGCGCACGGCCAAGTCGTACTGACCTGTCGGGCCGTCGGCGCCACCGCAGGCCACTTGGCACGCCACCGTCTCGCCACGACAGCGTAAAGGCGCTCGCGCCGGTCACGCGCCCACTTCTCGCGCGAGCCGGATAGCCGCGCCATATATGTGGTCCATATCTGGACAGTCGGCCGACCTGGCGTCGGCGCCGCCAGTCAGCGCCGCACCAGCCGTGCCGTCTAGAACGTGTCTGTTCTAGACGGCACGGCTGGAGGAAGCTGCACCGGCCGCCCGGCTGACTGACGAGCTCCATCAGGGACACCCGCCGGCTGTCTGACACCAGGGTGACCAGGGGACACCCGCCGGCTGTCTGACACCAGGGTGACCAGGGGACACCTGCCGGCTATCCGACACCAGGGTGACCAGGGGACACCTGCCGGCTGTCTGACACCAGGGTGACCAGGGGACACCTGCCGGCTGTCTGACACCAGGGTGACCAGGGGACACCTGCCGGCTGTCTGACACCAGGGTGACCAGGGGACACCTGCCGGCTGTCTGACACCAGGGTGACCAAGGGACACCTGCCGGCTGTCTGACACCAGGGTGACCAGGGGACACCTGCCGGCTGTCTGACACCAGGGTGACCAGGGGACACCTGCCGGCTGTCTGACACCAGGGTGACCAGGGGACACCTGCCGGCTATCTGACACCAGGGTGACCAGGGGACACCTGCCGGCTGTCTGACACCAGGGTGACCAGGGGACACCCGCAGGCTGTCTGACCCCAGGGTGACCAGGGGACACCTGGCGGCTATCCGACACCAGGGTGACCAGGGGACACCTGCCGGCTGTCTCAGGTCGGCCGGCATGGCCGACGCCGCTAAGCCCGGCGGCAGTCCCGCGGGACCGACCCGGAAGTGAGCGGCAGTCGGACGGCGGCCGGGCCGCGGGTCGCGCCACATGAAGATTGACGGTGATGAGACGATTCATTTAAAAGCCGCGCGCTCTGCCACGTGCGGCGCGCGCGCCGCTGCGGCACCAGCGGCTCGCCGGAGCGGCCAGCACGGCCAGCACCACCAGGCGCCGGGTGCCCGGCCCGTCCCGCCAGCAAAACTGCTAAGCTCCAGAGTCGGCCGGCCGTCATCGGTAAGTAGATGACGCGCGGGCCCGCACCGCGCCCACGAGGTACACACTGCACGCGGGGAGGGAGCGCGCGGCCGCCTCCCTCGCCATGTCGGCGGCAATGTCCGCCCCACCATCGGCTTTAAAGCGTATACCGACATGTACTAGACGGCACGGGTGTAACTGTATATCCCTTCGTGGGTGCACGCGCACACACAGCCTAATTTATGCTCCCACGATGCTGCCTGTTAGATTGGTGAACAATGTCGACATTTTTGCATACTTTTATACGTTGCTAAGACATCAGCAACCGTCCACGCGCCTAGAAACCCAAGTTTCAAGTGCATAATACGGTGGCCAAACACAACATAATTTGAACTGCGCCAATTAGAACAGAGAAAAGACAGCATGTGCGACGTGCACCCACTAAGATATCTGGAAAGTTACACCCCTGGTAGACGGAATGGAATGTGAACACGGCCACCCGCACGTGGCCAACGGGCGCCGAACAACGGCGCTGCCGGCGTCCGAGGAGCGGCGTCGGGGTCGGTGGCCGCGGACGCGACTGGACGGCCACAGCGGACGCCGCGCCACGGCGGCTAAGCGGACGATCACGGCCGCCGGCCGGCCGGCCGTGGCAGTACAGAGCTGGGGCGGCTGCCGCACGGCCGCCGTTACATGTCGGTGGACGAGAGGCGCGACTTGCGCCGGCGCCGCGCCAGCTCCGACAGCGCCACCGGGCCCAGGTTGGGCGTGTGCGCGCTCTGGTTGATGGCTCGGTACGTGGCGGATATCGCCGCCTGCGGAGCACACGCACGTGGCGGTTACGCAGCGATACGGGGAGGCACACGGACACTGCTTTCCTCTCCCTCACTGACGCACACGCGCATACACGGCACGTTGGCTACGCAGTGATGTCGGTACTGGCACACACGCGCAGCGTATCGTACCATCCTTCCAGCGTCACATTTCACTACTACCGCACCACCCTCGACTGGCGTACATCGTAGCCACTGTACCACTCAACCAGCCGCACATACATGAGAGGAGTGTTGCACCAAGAATAGCTGAAAATCTGAGAGAAAATTATGTTCTTTTAAAACAAACTTGCCGCGCCAAAACGCAAAAAATGATGCTGCTGATTACACAATAACGATTTTCTTCGTACCTTTGTTCTGCAAATTCTACTTCAATAAGGGTCATTCCACGTCAAATCGCACAAGAAATTCCCCGACCCCCTCCGATTTTGATGAAAATTGGTACACCTGTAGTACCAAGTAAAAGAACACATCACGCCAACTTTTAGCCCAGAGTGACCTCTGGGGTCAGATCTAGAGGTCATCCTAGGTCACGACTTTTTACCGACTTGACATCAATAAATTGCAAATATATCATGTGTTATTTAACTTAGCGGAATGAAATTAGTGTCAAAGTGCGCAGAAGCCCTGGGTCATTCAGAAATATGGCAAAAGTTGCACGTGACCTCCCCGTGACCTTTGACCTAACCAGGTCAAAGTATACAAATATATTTCTATATATGTTTGCCTGCCCCTAATTCGACGAAACGGTGCTATATTAATGGTCGGGATATTATCTAAGAACCTGCAAAAAAGAAAGGCGGAGACTTGAAAACTTTTTGAGATATCGGCCTTTGAGTATTGTCATAGAACCAAATGCATGCATGCCCCGAGGCTATTTACCATATTATCGATGATAACTCTGGTTACCTTCGTCCGATTATCGTCAAATTTGTTGCGCAAGTCATCGGTGGCAAACTGAACTATTTTCCAGATTTTCAGGTTGACATGACCTCACATGAACTAACATGACCTTGGGAAGTTTGTATTGCCTAAATACATGCAATATTGCAACTTACGTGAATATTCATGGCCATGATATGATTCATGATAACCGAGAAATCGATACCATTGAGTACCGAAAGTGGACTAATACTGATAGGTCCACCTTAGAGGTGGTTACGCAAACTTCTGAAGATTTTGTGCGATCATTTTGCGAGCAGCTGGAAATACTTGTGAAGCATGATTTTGTCGCCCGTGCCCAAGGCAATTATCTGAAAGGCCAAAGGAAACACTAGCTCCTGCAGAGGTAATTGTTATTGGAGATTTTTTCCGAAAACTACGCTATGGTTACACAGGATGAGGTACAGTCCCATCACTGGAACAAACTGCAGGTGACAATCCATCCGTTTGTGGCTTATTGGCGAAACAACGCAGGGGACCTCAAACATTTTTCTTACTCTGCCATTTCCGACTGCCTGACGCATGATACTGTGGCTGCCCACCTGTTTCAAGGAAAACTCATTGAGCGCCTGGAAGCAGAATTAGGCCAGCGCCCCAAGAAGATATTTTATTTTTCAGATGGGGCTGCCTCGCAATACAAAAATTGTAAGAATTTCCTAAATTTGGCAGAGCATTCCGTCGACTTTGGAATAGACGCCGAGTGGCATTTCTTCTCAACCGCTCACGGAAAGGGACCGTGTGATGGCATTGGTGGGACGTTGAAAAGGTTAGCTAAAAAGGGAAGTCTGCAACGAACTCTGATTGAGATCCTGGACCAGTTTTATCAGTTTGTAAAAAACCATGCCACCGGCACGTGCGTGGAGTATTTTCCCAAAACCGAGTGGGTCAAAGAAACCAAAGCGTTGAATGACAGATTCGCAGCTGCTCGCACAATACCGGGAACAAGGAATGCCCATCGTGTTACTCCGTCTCCACGTAATGGTATGGTGGTTGTGAGATGGTTTTCCGGCAGCGAGACGGGCCGTGAGGTACGTGTGGCGAAAAAGGTTGGTAGTTCTTCGTGAATATACGGTACTGCTGTTCAACTTGTTTTATGGTCGCGGCTATTTGCATATCAGAAACATTTACTGGCCCTCCCGATAAAATGTTAGTACGAAACGCACGCGAGCTGAAACAATATATTCAGGCTATAAAAACCGAGGAAACATATTTTTTGGCGAATAACTGTTGCCAAAATAAAGATAGAAATATAATTTTGTTACAATTCTATTTTCCTCGTCAGGCCGCGTTGATTGATGTATCACATGACTTAGCTAGCTGATCATTTGATCCTGACCCCAGTTTACCTCCAGGTCACCCTAAACCGAGGTAAAGTGATGACCTAGCTTGATCATATTATACATCATGATTAACCAGAGGATCTCGATGGCATTAAAATTATTTCTCTATCTTGATTCTACATAAAGTTATTGACGAAAGTGTGACATGACCTCATAGTGACCTCACGTGACCTTGCAGAGGACACTTGTTCAAAATAAAACTTGGCTCGTTTGGAGTAGCCTAACCTAAAACTAGGTAATATAGCCTGTACCAGCCAAATTCAGCGTTTTTTGTTCAGGAAAATATTTTTGTTTCCCTGTTGGCTTGTAATGGAGAGGTCACTGCCAGGTCATGTGAGGTCAGGTCAACTTGAAAATCTGGAAAATAGTTCAGCTTGCCACCGATGATTTGCCCACCAAATTTGACGATAATCGGACCAAGGAAACCAGAGTTATCATCGATGATATGGTAAATAGCATCGGGGCATGCTTCGATTTGGTCCTATGACAATACCTACTCAAAGGCCGATATCTCAAAAAGTTTTAGAGTCTCCGCCTTTCTTTTTTGCACGTTCTTAGATAATATCAGGACCATTAATTCAGCCACGTGTAGTCGAATTAGGGGCAGGCAAACATATAGAAAAATGAATTTTTATACTTTGACCTCGTTAGGTCAAGGGTCACGGAGAGGTCACGTGCAATTTTTGCCATATTTATGAATGGCCAAGGGTTTCTGCGCACTTTAAGACCAATGTCGTTCCGCTAAGTTAATTAACATCTAATATATATGCATTTGATTGTTGTCAAGTCGGTAAAAATAGGCGACCTAGGATGACCTCTAAATCTGGCCCCAGAGGTCACCCAGGGCTGAAAGTTGGCGTGTGAGGTTCGTTCACTTGGCACTACAGGTGTATCAATTTTCATAAAAATCGGAGGGGGTCGGGTTCAAAATAGCCAATTCTTGTGCGATTTGACGTGGAATGCCCCATAAAACAGACACGTTGGCTGACGAACCGTTCCACACATGGAGAAAACGCGTTCGTATCATGCTCTCACGTGGTTCTGTAACTGACCCCTTCGGCTAGTCTATTTTTAGTTAGTTATTTGGGTTTAGGAGCGCTTCGACTACAGAGGTCAGAGGACTAGAGGTCACGACGCGTCCCTAAACCACCAACTACAGGTCATATATCGGCCATAGCCTATCTTTACCGCATGCTCTTCACCATGAATACACAAAGCCGACTTTGTTCAGCGATTCACTCCATACTATTGGGTAGCAAGCAATATATTTTATACCACGTGTTGACATATAAATCGATGGGCGTTGGTGACCAAACCTGGTCAATGCGCCCTAAAACTCGAATAATCAACCAACGAACCAAGCATAAATTGATACCGGACGGTTCACCAACCGTGGTATTCGGACATGCCAGTCTTCTACACCGAGGGTTTGGATGCACGATCGAGTACATGTCCCTCTTCAAGGCTGTGAAACGCTGAAATATGCCCAGAAGAGGGGCTCCATTCAAACTCCCGTCGATTCCGACAGCCCGCACGCAGGACTCTTGCACTGTATTCGGGCACTTACTCTTACTCTTATAATTTAATCTTATTCGCGTCTTACTCTCAGCGTGTCCGGCTTCTGCCTGCATGGACACCTGCCTGCTGGTGACAACGTACATTAAACGGCCCACGCATTGTCGCCGTGGCGGCGCGGGCCATTCACGGCATTCTCGCGGTTTCACCAGCTGGTGAGACCCGACGACGGGTAATGTCGCGTACAGAAGGCTACACCGCCGCACTATATCACTTACAGAGGCGAAATCACCGCCCATCACCCGCAGGATTTCGCCGGCGACATCGTGACAACCGCCATCAATGTCCCAAATATTGCATCTCAAAGAGCCATAAAGCATAGTCTGAACACACTCGCCGAGCTCAGACCACTCATAAATCGGGCATAAATCTGCCGCGAGGGCAGCGGCGTCGCAGCTAAAAATATCCGGCCGGCGCCACTTTTTGGCCTGGCGCTGTCGCCCGGCGCGGCAGCTAACAGGTCACGCAGGACAGCTTCTGGCCCGACGGGCCGGCGACAGCGCCACGCCCGGGTGTGACGTCACTCGGCATTCTCCGGCGACCGTCAATACGAAGCCACACTCGCCATCTTGACGGTGGTGCGGCGGAAATGCAGGCTTCCGCTCGCCACCGGCAGCATCCTGCTACGCTTATGCTAAGACGTCGTTTGATGTAGTTCTGGCATCCGCGTATGTTTGCTTTCGATTCTCCGGATCACATCACGACGACTACTGTGGGATGAGCGAGTTGGTAAATAAACTGAAGATATCATTGCTTATTGATGTAATCATTGGGAGCGTGGAGAGCTACGCAGTGAAGTGTATTGTCAATATTCGCCAGAGGCCTAGGAGTGTCGATTCTACCACCCTTAGGTCTGTCCCATCTAGGCGTCTGCCCGCACGCCACACGCCACCATGGCGGCTGCTGTCGTTAGTTTGTTAGTTAGGGTTTCAGGGCGCCCCGGTCGGACCTGATCTCTCGCGCTCAACGGCTGCTGTCCATTTCTACCGGACTCAGGTGGAGTCGATGTGGCCACCGACGGGTCATGGCGGCGCCCAAATGCTGTTGACTACGTCCACCGGGCCTTGCCGGGGTCGGTATAGCCGTCGAGGGCCATGCGGCACAAAATGCACAGGGACACCAGCACGCGTTCTGTTAATTATGCTATATAATGATATTTAATCGTTATGCACGAAAGTCGGATAAAAGTCAAAAAAGTGGTATCGGATTAAATATGTCAATGCAGAAGATTCAGAAGATGCGCCTTTCGCACCGCGGATGACTTGATCCCCTGCACATATTCTAGGGTGGACACAAATATGCGATTGATGCTATCAAGCAGCTATAATTCACCTTTGGCAATATCCGACTTTCGTGCATAACGATTAAATATCATTATATAGCATAATTAACAGAACGCGTGCTGGTGTCGCTGTGCATCAAACTGTGTGCGTGCTCCACAGCTCATGTTAGTTTTCAACGGTAGCTTGTGCATCACTTCGGTGCCACCTTTTCAAGATGCATACAATTGGCATCGGAAAGTGTTTCGCGGCATTACTCATCTCCAGTCGCAATACGTCCGTTTGTTCGCATACCACCAGTGGATCTGTTTTCGTCGCGCAGGGTTTGTTTATGTTCCGGGCGGGACCGGCCTCAGGGAGCCAGACCCTGCCGCACGGGCCGTGCACGTGACATGTACCGAGTAATTAGGCCACGGCGCAGGGCTGGCAGCGGCATTGTTGTTGCACAGCTCATTCACACGGCGCGTGCACAGGCAGACCACGGCGGCTGGCGCGCGACAGAAGTGGCGGGAAAAAAGAAAACCCCCAGCGGCACCAATACTTGCGATTGAGAGATCGAGCGCTAAATTATGAGGCAGTGATCAGTGGTTGCAATGAAGGTCGATGGGAGCCTGCTAGGATATCAAAAGCACTCCCACGATTGGTGTCAATCGGTTAAAACCGCTTGCAAAAAGATGGATGGCAAGAAGTAAAAACAATGCTTGAAACATAAATTTCAAGCTCGGAGGACATTACGATAAGGAATAGCATTATAAATATTCTAGACATATGAACCAATTTTTTACATAGTACACATTTCGGGTTTAATACAAAAGCTTGGCTTCCGGGGGCAAATTGGCTTGGGAAACTTGGACTTGTAAAACGATCTCGTCAGGTCTTTCTTTCTCCACATTTCTCATGAGCTTCTCTATAATAATATCTCCTTCCATTTTCCTTAAGTTAGCTGCCATCACCAAAAAATACTACAAATTAAGGCTAAACTACGATTTCAAAGCTGGAAAGTTTGCTCCCAATTTAACGTGTGCTGTTGTCGTTTGTCCCCGCAAACCATTTACGAGGGCCGCTATCTCAATCGGTGTAAGCTACACACCCTTGACGCTAGACACAACTCACACAAGAGCGGCGCCACACAATCAAACTGACCAATCAGCAACAGGGAATGCTGAGAGGCCGTGATCAGGCCGGCATGACCTTGAACACGTCTAGACGCCAGTCAGCTGCTGCCGTAACCGACTCGTCAGCTGACCGCCGGATCAGGTCGCCGGCTTGAGCACAACCACACTCCAAACAACACGCGCCGTTGTTGTGCAACTTGCTATGAGTCTCCAGAATGCAGCGCCGCATGCTGGAGGAGATGCAGCAGCTGTTGGCCGATACGACGGCGCTCCCCCACACACATCAATCGTACCTAATCAGTGCCGATGCTTTCCGTGCTCAGTCAGCTATCGTATGAACACTATATAGCTGGGTCAGCTTGGCACTTCAAGTGGGAGTGAGGTCATCTTATGCTTGTCAAGCGCGGCAAAAAAGTCAGCGTAGCACAATCTCTCTGCGGGGCCACACGACATCTGTAGTGGCCGTCTCGTGTTACCCCAGTGTGCGGACACACGACATCTGTAGCTGTTTATTCGTCTATGGAGGTTGTACAACACAGGAAAACAAAACTAGTGCAGAAATGCACTAGCGCCTGTGCTTGGGTGGTAACATACTTGGAGTACTACGAGCCAGGTCTCCTACGCTCTCACAGCTAGATGAATGAAAATAGATATCACGATAGAAGACCTGGACTTGCATATCACCTACCGACTATTGAATGACGCTAATGCCGCCGCACAGATACGGGAACATGTCACCAGCCAGTCCGCATTATCTAGCACATACACTGGGACCACACGTGACGGCCACACATGACGGCCACTACAGATGTCGTGTGTCCGTACACTGGGGCCACACATGACGGCCACTACAGATGTGGTGTGTCCGCACACTGGGGCCACACGTGACGGTCACTACAGATGTCGTGTGTCCGCACACTGGGGCCACACGTGACGGCCACTACAGATGTCGTGTGTCCGCACACTGGGGCCACACATGACGGCCACTACAGATGTCGTGTGTCCGTACACTGGGGCCACACATGACGGCCACTACAGATGTGGTGTGTCCGCACACTGGGGCCACACGTGACGGTCACTACAGATGTCGTGTGTCCGCACACTGGGGCCACACGTGACGGTCACTACAGATGTCGTGTGTCCGCACACTGGGGCCACACGTAGATTCTACAGATGTCGTGTGTCCGCACACTGGGGCCACACGTGACGGCCACTACAGATGTCGTGTGTCCGCACACTGGGGCCACACGTGACGGTCACTACAGATGTCGTGTGTCCGCACACTGGGGCCACACGTGACGGTCACTACAGATGTCGTGTGTCCGCACACTGGGGCCACACGTGACGGTCACTACAGATGTCGTGTGTCCGCACACTGGGGCCACACGTGACGGCCACTACAGATGTCGTGCGTCCGCACACTGGGGCCACACGTGACGGCCACTACAGATGTCGTGTGTCCGCACACTGGGGTCACTACAGATGTCGTGTGTCCGCACACTGGGGAAACACGTGACGGTCACTACAGATGTCGTGTGTCCGCACACTGGGGCCACACGTGACGGTCACTACAGATGTCGTGTGTCCGCACACTGGGGCCACACGTGACGGTCACTACAGATGTCGTGTGTCCGCACACTGGGGCCACACGTGACGGTCACTACAGATGTCGTGTGTCCGCACACTGGGGCCACACGTGACGGTCACTACAGATGTCGTGTGTCCGCACACTGGGGCCACACGTGACGGTCACTACAGATGTGGTGTGTCCGCACACTGGGGCCACACGTGACGGTCACTACAGATGTCGTGTGTCCGCACACTGGGGCCACACGTGACGGTCACTACAGATGTCGTGTGTCCGCACACTGGGGCCACACGTGACGGTCACTACAGATGTCGTGTGTCCGCACACTGGGGCCACACGTGACGGTCACTACAGATGTCGTGTGTCCGCACACTGGGGCCACACGTGACGGTCACTACAGATGTCGTGTGTCCGCACACTGGGGCCACACGTGACGGCCACTACAGATGTCGTGTGTCCGCACACTGGGGCCACACGTGACGCTCACTACAGATGTCGTGTGTCCGCACACTGGGGCCACACGTGACGGTCACTACAGATGTCGTGTGTCCGCACACTGGGGCCACACGTGACGGCCACTACAGATGTCGTGTGTCCGCACACTGGGGCCACACGTGACGGCCACTACAGATGTGGTGTGTCCGCACACTGGGGCCACACGTGACGGTCACTACAGATGTGTGTGCACACTGGGGCCACACGTGACGGCACTACAGATGCGTGTGTCTGCACACTGGGGCCACACGTGACGGCCACTACAGATGTGTGTGTCCGCACACTGGGGCCACACGTGACGGTCACTACAGATGTGTGTGTCCGCACACTGGGGCCACACGACGGTCACTACAGATGTCGTGTGTCCGCACACTGGGGCCACACGTGACGGTCACTACAGATGTCGTGTGTCCGCACACTGGGGCCACACGTGACGGTCACTACAGATGTCGTGTGTCCGCACACTGGGGCCACACGTGACGGTCACTACAGATGTCGTGTGTCCGCACACTGGGGCCACACGTGACGGCCACTACAGATGTCGTGTGTCCGCACACTGGGGACACGGACGGTCACTACAGATGTGTGTGGGGAGTGTAAATGGTTTGTAGGGATTAACGGCACAATGTATGTCAATAGTGTCTTTAGTGGTGATGTCTAACAAAAACATGTTGTACTCAGTTGTTGATATCCAAATGTTAGAACTGGGGCACAAAAAACACTGGTGATGCCACGTTGCACAAAATAATCCATTACCGAATGCATCGTGAATATCCGCCCCTCCCTTTAATTTTTTTCAAAAACCTAATCACACATAGGGTCACCACAGATCATGATCATGCTAGATTTTTAAAAAAAAATTATCCGCACACTAGAGGGAAACACGTGACGTTCAGTGATGTACGGCCAGTAACCCCCTATTTAAAAACTGGTGCGTGGACAACAAATGTCTTGTGTCCGCACAAAGATTGTGCGGCGCTAATTTTTTTTAGCCGCACTTGACAGGCATATAAAGACCTCCCACTTAGTGGCAAACTGATCCAGCTATTCAGTTTTCACACAATAGCCAGCTGAACACGGAAAATATTGACACTGATTAGACACGACTTAGATCGTTTGAATCACGTCGGCCATTGAGAAATTGCACTGCGCATTAATTGTGCCCTCGACATGTAAAATCGCCGTTAAATGTGACGTATTCCTGGTTAGTTGTGTCTGCCAAAAGAAAACGTCATGAGATCCGTCGGTCCCAACTAGACGGGACGATATTTACTAGATTCAGTCCAATCGTCCTTCACTCCTTGTGTTAATGTGAAGGCCACGTTGTCACGTTACAGGTGTTCGCCGAACGTATCATGGCTGAAACAACTCTAGCTGAAGGTAGAGACGTGAACAGAATACTTGATTCGCAGAAAGTCAGGCAGGACAGCCAGCCAGCCGAAATGCCACACAATCTCCGCGTCAACTGTCAGGCTTCATCACCAGCGACAGATTGCTTCCGGTAGTGCCTGCTGCAAACACTACCCCTGTGTTATGGTCTGCATCACCTCTTCCCCGGAAACGCCACCACCACAAGGCGCCATTACGGGCCACGGGCAACCGAAGAACAGCGGCGGATTACGAGGCCACACGCCGTAGACACGTGCTAGCATACCGCACGGCGTCTGCACTTCAGTCCACAACCAACTCATCGGTCGGAGTATCGGTCACTGCCGTAGTCTGGCGACCGGTGCAGACTGAATACGTCGAGTCGCCACGGGCGTCACACACGAGTGCGGTCTCGTGTGCGGACGCCAACGGCACGTGGCGAAACGCTGCTCCTGAATACAAACTGCGCGCATTTGGACTGACATATTGCCGTGCATCCGTGAAGAAAACAGGCTGAAACGTCGCACACAGAAGAACAACGTGGGCTAGTGTGACGATTGGTCTGGTCGTTAAAATCCACCTTCCATCCCGTACACACCACAGTTTCGCTCTGACTTCGCCCTGTCATTTGACGGTGGTCAGCCAGTTGTCATAACACCTACACAAACAACGTGGCTGACTTCCTGACCTTGTTATTCACGCCTGCAGCGGCATGGTCCGCGCGTGAGGACACCACGCAGGCATCAACGAGCCTTTCTCAAATGCGCACCAGACCTAGCAAATATGCCGGAAATTAGGAAGGGGCAAAGCGCAGCAGCAGCCCAGTACCTTCATACTTCTGTTGTGTCCGGAAGTTCTTGGATATATATATATATATATATATATATATATATATATATATATATATATAATCGATGCATTATTTAGGATATAACGTATATATTTTATTGGCGTGTCTGGAATATTACGGAACTGCAAAACAGAGCAAAGTTTCCACTGCATAGCACGCTTCAGAGCGATTCCAAGCCAATAGTACCTACGTCTCCTTCTCAATTCTACGTCTATTTCTAACATACTTACCATACTGGAAACCTTATCCTAGCGAGGGAAATCGCTTTGTATATTCAACGTTGCCCAATATACTCAATCGGTGACGTAATTGAAGAGTCACCTGTTTGGACACGTCATTTCATCCCGGCAATGCTTTGCAGCTTCGTCCCGCTCACAGCATTACCCAGCGCGGTGGTTGGTATAAACCGGACATTGCATGAGCTCAATCGTGGAGGAAATTGCTTGAGCCTCCTCGACGATTGGGCTGAAGCAATTTCCAGTTCATTCCCATGGCCAAGTCCAGATATCCAGACACGGACTGGTTACCGTGCTGAATCCATCCTTTGGGTTTCTCAGCAGATATACTGGCTATGTCCAGAGACATTGTAGTGAACCCAAATGAAGTGCCCGAAGACCAAGGGGTTCTCCGACTTGGGGGTCAGTTGGGTGTAGTCAGACCAATGCATGATCAATATCTCGATTGTGACACGGGTCGGGCCAACTTACGAAAATTTTGGGTGCGACTAACCCAAAGCCATGCTGAGCTCAGGTACCCGGGCGGGGGACCAGCGTGCAGTTAGCACTAACTTCTCAATGGTTTAACCACAAACAAAGTTTGACTACAGAAGGGTTTAATGTAAATCATTGCATTCAGTTTCCTTCTAAACATTAAAAAGACGGACTGTGTGTGTCGTGTATGCATTGCGGAGTGTTTGCTTATTGCTGGGCTTTGGGGCGCTTCGCCTGCGTCGGTCACTTGGTTCACATATTGCAGAGGTACTGACATGTATAACTCTACATATGCGGGTGCGGCACGAAATGGAAGCGCCATTTGTTGATGTGGGCACAGGTGCAACGCCGCTTTGATGCCATCGCAGGCAAATCCCGAGTCGAATTGGTTCGGCTCGCCGATGCATTCTTGTCTTTGATCAACAGCGCAGGTCGGCCACCCGCCGGAGGTTCGAGCCGGACCAAGTGCGCGAGCCTGTGCGGTGGAGTCCGCCCGCCGCCAGATCTAGACCTGGACTCAGCTGTCGCCGGTGGGATGGTGCGGAGATGGGCTCCGTGACGCAGGACGGCGGGTGCTGAACGTCACGTGCCAACTCGCGAGGCTGCCGCGTCACCCGACGTCGAGGCAGCCGCTCCACGCACAACGCCCGGCTCTCCTTGTGAACGTGCACGCGAGAACTTCTGCGACTCAGCGCCCCCGCCAGTCCTTGCGAGTGGGACACGAGTCCCAATAGGAGTTCAGAGGTCCGCAATTTAGGCGCAAAACTCAGTTCTTTTCAATACTTCTGCACCGTGCTCATAGTGAGCGGTGGTTTCACGCACTGGCGCAATTTTAGCATACGAGTTGATGGCGGAGCTTGGCTTAGAGATTTGTTGTCGCGATTTCGAGCTGTCGTATCGTTTGTTTATTGGTTGGTTCACGACACACTTTATGCACATTCACGGCTGATGGCGCCACCCACACTGTTTCGCCAGTGGGCCGCGGGATTCGGAAATGTCCTGAGTGGCGCTAGAGTCGAACCCGGGACCTTTGGTACCCATAGCCCGACACCTTAACCGCTCGGCCATCCCCGCCCCTCGAGCTGTCGTAATTAATCGTATTTTATACAAATACAATCAGAATGATTGTTGAGTTGACTCAACGGAACAGGATGCTGCGCTAATCAGAGCTCGTTGTGCAGGCCCCGATTCGACCACCAAAGTTGGGAGATCTGGTTCACCAGTTTGGACCGGAAGTGTATCATTCGGTCGGTGATCCGACGCGGCCGCCCGCTGCAGTGCCCACCTCGATGTAAATGTACGCTCGACAAATTGGTGGCTTGTACGGAAGGCAGAAACGTTGGGGAAGAATAAGCTGAAGAGTGCATATCTTGACATATAGGTGTACAATATTGCGAGTCAGCCTAATAAACACATTCCTTGACATTTGCAAGTCACTATTTCCAATGAAAGGCAGATTCTGGGATGCATTTCTGGAGTCTTAATATTTGGTAATGTCGTTTATGTAGCGTATTCATCAGCTTGTGATGTTGAAAAGTTGTATTTAATATACTGAGGGTGTGGTGGATAAGCATGGGACACCAAGCGATTCCGTGGGATACAATTTGGAGGCTCCATCAGACATTCCGTAAACATTATGTCATGACGTTCTCAAAAACATTGAAACATATTACTTTTTTCGTGACCATTTTCCTATATCCCCATGCCTCACACCACCACTGAAACAAACAAGCTCCTAATTGCGAGCGTTTCTCTCCTATATCAGGTAAGTTATCCACGAACGCACGATTTTACATGAGGAAAAATGCATCTTAGGTATTCTCTCTATTGTCCTCGCGCTCCACCCTCACCTTCATCCCCACACCCATTATCGACATGAACTAGTAAAATATACATCATGGTATAGGAGCGAGGCACTAACAGATCCAGGGGGAACTGGGGAATGTGGCCCTCCCACGATAGAAATGTGGCACCTCTCCAGAATGCTCGAGTGCACCTCCACCTCCACCTACACCTTCAGCTAGTTTGTAAGGTGATGATATCTCTCAGAGTAAGAAAAGACGCCTTTCCGGAGAAACGGCGCTCCTCCAGAACAGGTGTCAGTAGATAAAAATTACTGAATTCCCCCCTGGTGTGAGGTATACTAATTCATAGGAAAAATGCAGCACAAAGAAGCAATTTTACCAGAAGGAAGAACCAGCTCCCTCCACAAAATGCTCGAGAAGCAGCCTCCAGTCGTCAGTGACTGGAGACCCAGGCCTCCCAGGCATACACAACATATCAAACGGAGACGGCAAGTTGCTGTCTGACAGCACGTGCCATTACAAAGCGAAATATAAAACATACATTCTTCATTGGTGTACCAGCTTCAACCCTCGCTGCTAAAAAACAGCACTGATACCGTTGATTATAAGGCAACGCTGTAGCTAGCTACCTACAACGAACTAATTAATGCAAAAAAGTGAACATAATACATCTGAGCGCATGATCCGCGTTGAAAATAAGGCAGCACAAGTACAACGACGGGTTGCACCACCATCCGGTGCCGAGGGATGTCCCAGTTGGCACTCGACGGCAGCACGACCGTGGCAAACGGCTGATTTTGTCTAAAAACAAATCCTCCACCGACCCATCGGTGAACACATGGGAGCACGTGCAGACCACCACCCCGGACGTGACGTCATACCACGATCGCAGTCCGACACGGCTACCGCACCGGACACGGACATACTGTCGGCTACAACGGAAAGAAGAACAACCTCGGGATATTCTACGACGCATTCAAACGCTAGGTCATATAGCGTCGCCAACCTCTCACGCCGATCGGCCGCGGACGGACTCGGTAAATGCAGCCGGTCGCGAGATTCGAACCCACCATCTTTCGATCAAGAGTCCGACACTCTACCGACTGAGCTACCGCGACCCCCGCCGGCTACGACGGCGGCACCACTGATCGGTGATGGTCGGCCGGCACACTCGCGGCCAATCACAGCAACAGCAACTCACTGCTCATAAACAAACAACGCGACAGACAAGCGGCAGAATGTATTAGACGGACAAGTTTGCAAGCGACTGCCTTAATGTATCAGCAGTCTATTAATAGATTTAACGGTCGTCCGCGCCGCGGCTGATGCAACACCGCCGGTGACGTTTTTGTCGCGACCACAACACAACGGCGCAAGTTAGTCAGACGCAGTTTGGTGTGGCTGATGGGGCATCCTTTGCCGACGTTATGGTGTACAAAGTTGAAGATGTTTGTCAGCCCACTGGACTGTGACGTCATAAAACGGAACAAGTTCGGCAAGATCTCGAATTATCGGCAATAAATCTCCGTTATGGTCCTCAAATGCCCAATGCTGGATGTGATGAGGTGATGGATAACTCATTTCACGTGCTTACGTGGGTCATTGACAGTTTGAATTTGGCGTTCATTATTACGTCTAGATGCAAGATGGTCCCATTTTCTGGAATTATTTCTAAAGGCTCCTAAGAAGGTCGAAAGTTCCACCTCACGCAGTCCTTGGTCTGTGTCAAAATGCAACATATCGTACACCGTTAACATCTTGGGATATTACAATGTTGCACACTTCAAAGGCCCATTGGCCATTAGTCTTACACAAACAACGAATTGACCTGAAGATTCATGACTATTTTTTGCCGAAAAATAACATTCACTCACCTGGAAGGACGCACACTAAACGGAAATTTAAAACCTGCTGGAAATCGCGAGCTCCATCACGTGCAATACGCACCTGCATCATGTCCCTTCGCATGGAAACACTGCGGGATGGGGGATCATTCGGGATAACTTTTCCTTAGTCCCAGCATCTCAAACTGTGCTAGTCTAACTTTTAAACCTTGGGTCACTGGTTGACGTCTCATGTCAGCTAAAGGTCACCCTTGTCGGAAAAATATCAAGTCACTTCTCTGTGTACGAATAACCACAGACAGGTGATTGAAATGTTTAAGTATTCCTCAGTGTCGTGGGATAATAACGATGTGCGACTTGAGACGTTTGGATCTATAGATCATGGGCAAATTTCTAAGATAGAGCTAACTTGTTGACCTCGTCGCGAAATTCATCATAACGACCCAGACACAGAAAAGGGTCATCTGAGGTACAGTTGCTATTGAGTTCGTGTGACATGAAACGGGTCAATCGCCCATGTAAACATGTTAGCTGAGCTGTCCATCACTGTACCGCAAACATAATTTGACATTTACAGCCAATACATGACATTAATCGTTGATAATTCCCGGTATTCGCGAAAACAGGGTCGGACGTGCTTCCTCTGGCGACCCGACAGCCCAGTGACCTGACATGACATGACATCATTGTTTACGCCATAAGGTTATCACTGGATGCTCCATTGATCAGCTACAACGAGCGATGGTTCACAAGCGCACACCACATTCCTGCTATCGATTTTTTTTGGGTGGGGGATGAATGAAGTCAATGCACGGGCTACGATTAATATAGTGACTATTTACACAATGACTGTTCTTGGTGTGCATTGCAATTTGAGTACATATGCACATATTCGGAAGCAACTGGGGGCAAACATGGAAAGCAATTGAATACGAGACTGCACAGTAGCAACTGCAAAATCTAATCTAAACTGCATAGTGGTCCTTACCCTCTGCACAGCAAATACTATCAAGATATTGAAATTATATTCAAAAATTATTCATGACAATGCGAAAGCCTAGATGACCTGCACAGTTGCAAAAAGAAACCTCTAGTACATACCCTGGCGAGGAAAATAATCAGCACCATTTACTGGTATACACGCATAACTTAAGTGTCAAATAATCGAAACAAAATCAAAAATATGCCTCAGAATATTTGTAAACACTGTTACCGTATCAGTCAGGCAACGAGGGGACATCCATACATTGTTTGCTACAAGTGGTCGAATTGGCATAACGTGGGCTACAAGTATCGCTATTATATCCTCGTCCGATTTATATTGGCACAACATTTTTATAATTATATAGTGTATTCAATACATGCGCTAACTACTTAATCATCTATATTCCCTGAGACACCTCTTCGTGTGTGTCAAACGTTCACGTTATTGTTCTCACATCCTGATGACCTGCTTATCTCCAGTCGCAAAAACGTGGTTCCATACCCATATATTGGATATTAGTGGATACAAAATATGGGAAATGAACGATGCTATGCGATAAATTAAGACGCATTACGAGCTGTGAAAAGGACTAATGACTGCACATCAAGTGTCGTAAGCCAAGATAGCCCAATAAACCGACCGACAGACGACCCGCCCGCATGCTGTCTTCACCGACCATCCTTAACGACACCATCACAGGGGACGAGTAGTCTAGGGGTAAGTTGCTCGTCTCACAATCGAATGGTTGTGGGCTCGAGTCTCACCTGTCGCTACTCTCCGCCCGCGACCAATCGGCGTGAGAGATTGGCGACGCCACGTGACTCGCGGTCGAAGTGCCGTAAAACCAACACCAAACAAACAAACAAACCGAACACCATCGCACATCGGCGCCCACGACCGTGCCCGCTCCGAGCGGGAGACGACGAGTCGTGCACGCAGTGGTCCGTGCCGACCGCCGCAGCCAGCCGCAGGGCCGAGAGCACGACCAATGGCAAACACCACCAGTCACACCAGAAGCGCTCAATGATAATCACGCATGCATTGGACCAGCCACCAGCGGCAGCGTGCCATCAGCGGCAGTGAAGGTGCGCATGCGCCGCCACGTCGCCGCCGACAGGCAGCTTCAAACCAGCCGATCTCACCACACGGTGGCAGGCTGACAACATTAATTCACACACACACACACACACACACACACAGGCAGCCTCAAGGTCAGACCGGTGGATGTGGACACCTCTCGCTCGTCACGTGCCTCGAGCAAGCCCTCCACTTCAGGTGCATACGGTACGAATGTGATCATGATACATGATTGCTTGAAGACTATGGCTATATTCTTTTGGATATCATCGACGTCAATTCAACCATCGCAATGCGAGGGCACGGGAGCGGGAAATTGACTCGTCTTGATATTTTTGCTGAGGTGACCTTTTGCTGAGCTAACTCTTGAACCGCTCATGCTATCGCTTTAAAATTTGACGAACCTTTCATTGCTTCAGTTGTGCATATTGTGTGAAAAGTTCGATCCGGGCTCTTACGATAGCGAAGCTAGGGCGGGTCAATTCATGCTATAGCATCGTGAAAATATGGTTTTAAGATGTATATCGACACACTTCGTGAACAAACCATGCAGGATAGCCAAAAGCGAAATATGAGTGGCTAGGTAACTGATGAAAACAACTCGAAAAATACAAAACGTGGCATCAGGCCAGGTCCCTACGTGAAATGAATGGTTAAACAAGAAACATACTTCAATGAGTATAACTTTGCCACTAATAAATACACCAAGTAGCAACAATAATGAGGTGGTAAATTATGTCCTCGAAAACGAACCATGCTTCACGCCACTATGCGGCAAGGCCACTGAGATATGACCCGAAACGTCAGGAAGGTAGATGCATAGCATACTGAAGTGGAATATAAGATGCATTCCGCTTCACTAAGGTGTAATTGTTCACGTCAGTATCGAGCAGCAATGTCAGCCATCGTCGACCCCAGCCAGCTCTAGACTGCCGACGCCTGCTGCGGGTTAATTGATTATCTAGCGGCCATCGGGCGCCTCTTACGGGCAACACTTGAAGTCCGGACATGATACAAAAACATACAGAAATTCCTAGATAACACAGTCAATGACGAGGAAAAGTCATCTAATTTCATTTCAATGGTCTAAGTTCAGTTTCAGCTTCATCCAATTAGCACACAGAACGCCACTCCGATCAGCTAGGAACACCCAAGAGACGAAAACACTGCAGGAAGCATGCTTAGCCTGCAGTCAAACCAATGCACCACATCAGCGCACGCGGCCGTGTCGGATCAACTTCCAACAAGCACATAAACCATACTATTTCGAAATGCAGTGCAGGGCGCCACCAGGGGCGGGTAATATGCGGACTGCGGCGCTCACGTGCTACAGGCACACGACCGCACACCATACCGCCACGACAGACAACTGGCGGACCGAGCACGACCGGTCTGTCCACGCAGCCTGTGCTGACGTACATTCTATTGTTGCAAGCTTCGTGCAGAATTTCAAACACTTGAACGATACGTACAGCCAAATCAGGCAATTCCGTACAGCACATCTAAAATTGGGATACGAGAGGCACACTCGACAAATAGGCCCAAACTCGACAATAGCACTTCCAACTTGGAAACGAGAGCACCGAAGATCATTATCACATCATTCCGTTTCGCTTCCACAATCGAAGCTGGCCGCGCTCGTGACGCGACCGGGTCCGTCTGACAGCTGCGAATCGCGTAGCCCCACCAAGGTATGCACACCGCCGAACTGTCGAATAAACGGAACCGCTACTTCGAATCATGACCTTTTCTGCTTCACATCTCCCGTCTGGGTTGATGCCGAACACCGCCGGTTAGCACGACACACTGCACACACGGCACAGAGTCGGCCTACCCTCCGGCCGGCGGGGCTCGCGGGCCACGCCATCGGCCCAATCCACACCAATACGTGCGCGCGAACCGGAAAACCTTCCTTTGACCGCATATTGTGACTACTTTAGAGAGCAAATACAAATGCTGCAATAATGCAGAGACGAACTATTATATTGGTAACAATCAAAATTACAAAGATAAAATCTCAGAATCTCAGTGGATAAGGTACAGCTTGAAATGGTGTAATTAAAACAAATATTTGAGATTTCAATCAGGTGAAGGCCGAGTAGGGTAGGATTAGGCGACGTCGGGACGGGTCAGCAATGTGTTAAAATTCACGATTTAGGCGTCCAGGCCAGGATGTAAAAACAATTTCACATTGATATGGCATCCCAGCCCTGAGGAATATAGCCATTAAAATCTGAAGTTGGGCCTATTTCGAGATAAGGTATCAGCTGAATGCGTTACCATTTCCATTGACTATCTAAACCATACTGGGATAAATACTTTTATTTACATCCTGACGTATAACTGAAAGAATTTGGACACCCTACAGTCGATCACATGAACATTTGTCGTACAGTAGAGTAAGAGGTAGATAAGCCCTGTCAAGTAATGACAGCAGATTGAGTGCAATCCCATTCAGAGCGTACGATTAGGCATCGATGCTCCGATTTCAGTCATGGAAGCATCTCAACGCAACGCATAACAGGCACTGTGAAAAATTGGACGCCAACTTAGTAGCTGATTCCGCGACTGATTGATGGCCTACTAAGGCGTTCCGATCGTGTTGTGTCCTTAGCAATATTGTCGAGTACACCTTTACATAGCAAGTACGGGCAAGCGACGTTCGGGTACGGGTCTGGACCACTGGCATTCAAAACACCTTCCGGCATCAACTGAGGAAAGGCTACAATTCCCTGAAGTTATTAAGCTCCTTTTTATGTTCTTAATGTGGTATGTCGCAGGCGACTGTACTACATCTTAACGATAATACTACGCAATGACAAACGACGCGCGGCAGTCGAGGTGACGACAACATCAGCTGAGGTAACGACATCAGTCGAAGTGACAACATCAGTCGAGGTGACAACGCCATCAGTCGAGGGACGACAACATCAGCTAGGTAAGACACAGTCGGTGACGACAACATCAGCAGGAACGCACGTCGAAGTGACGACAACATCAGCTGAGGTAACGACATCAGTCGAAGTGACAACATCAGTCGAGGTGACAACGCCATCAGTCGAGGTGACGACAACATCAGCAGGAGCATCAGTGTACGACAACATCAGCTGAGGTAACGACATCAGTCGAAGTGACACAACATCAGTCGAGGTGACAACGCCATCAGTCGAGGTGACGACAACATCAGCTGAGGTAACGACATCAGTCGAAGACAACATCAGTCGAGGTACAACGACATCAGTCGAGGTGACGACAACATCAGCTGAGGTAACGACATCAGTCGAGCCTACGACAACCATCAGTCGAGGTGACGACAACATCAGCTGAGGTAACGACATCAGTCGAAGTGACGACAACATCAGTCGAGGTGACGACAACATCAGCTGAGGTAACGACATCAGTCGAAGTGACGACAACATCAGTCGAGGTGACGACAACATCAGCTGAGGTAACGACATCAGTCGAAGTGACAACATCAGTCGAGGTGACAACGCCATCAGTCGAGGTGACGACAACATCAGCTGAGGTAACGACATCAGTCGAAGTGACGACAACATCAGTCGAGGTGACGACAACATCAGCTGAGGTAACGACATCAGTTGAAGTGACGACAACATCAGTCGAGGTGACAACGCCATCAGTCGAGGTGACAACACCATCAGTCGAGGTGACAACACCATCAGTAAGGGCGACAACACCATCAGTTTAGGTGACATCAACATCGACATCAGGTGACGACATCAGTTGAGGTGACGACAACATCAGTTGAGGTGACATCATTTGAGGTGACAACATCAGTCGAGGTGACGACAACATCAGTCGAGGTGACGACGACATCAGTCGAGGTCGATGCACACCAGCACTGAGACGACACGCGCCACATTCTCCAACAGCGGCCACGGCGGACACGGAACACGTCTACCGCGACGGCCGCTGACGGGGAGCGAAGTGCGCCGTGACACTCCGGACTGTGGCGCAAATACAATAGATTAACGAACAGAAAAGCGACTGGACAGGTGAACTCCGTCCTGGCCGCGGTGCTCGGACCATCACCGCGTAGGGGTCGACAGAAAAACAGCCCGTTTTCCGCCAGCAGTCCCAGCCGGGCAAACGTCGAAGTTCACGAGTGCCGCCGTGGGGAAACCAGCGGGGATTAGCTGGCTCTGGTTTCGACCAGACGGGCATACGGAAAACAGAGTACGCCACCGCGCAGTAACAGCACACAAACGCCATCGACCGCCACCAGGGCAGCTGACAGCCCGGCGCAACGATTACCAACCTTTTGAGCGTTGCACCAATTAATATCAGGTCATTTTGTGCCCCGAGGGCTTATCCTGGAGCTCCTTGAGGGAAGAGTCCAAGCCGACCTCATACAGCCTCAGAGCAGAAGCTATTACTTGCCAATTTATCCTTACCTTCCAAGCTTCTGTAATATCTGCATTCTTTGTACTTAGCTGCGAAAACGAGGCCAGCCTTGAACTTAAGAGGCAAGGCGACATACCTTGACGGAGCCGAGGTTCGGAGGAGGCAATACGAGCCGTGTATCAGGAAGAGAGGCACGATCCACCACCCACGGGTGTCTTAACGCCTCGGACGCCGTTAACCGTTGACCTGGATCCACGTGAAGCAGCTTCCGCACAAGGTCCTGCGGCACACACCACGCCGACGTCAGGTCACGCGGCGCACATCACACAGACGTCAGGTCATGCGGCACACATCACACAGACGTCAGGTCACGCGGCGCGCATCACACAGACGTCAGGTCACGCGGCGCGCATCACACAGACGTCAGGTCATGCGGCGCGCATCACACAGACGTCAGGTCACGCGGCGCACAAAACAAATCACGCAGTGCTGATGTCCCGTAGCACACCACAGACGAACGTCTGGTAAGCATGACACCCCCGACGTCTAGGCCGAGGGAAATGCACAGATGTCCGGTGCGCAGAGCAGAACGAGGTCAGAGCCGTCGGCACATGTCGCCCTGCGATCTGCAGCAGCAAAAGGTCACAGCAGCCGACCGTCCGAGGCCGGCCGGAACGACGGAGTATGGCTGACAGCCACAGACAGACATACACAGATATACAGCCACAGACAGACAGCCACAGACAGACAGACACAGAACAGCGGAGTATGGCTGGCAGCCACAGACAGACATACACAGATATACAGCCACAGACAGACAGACACATACAGACAGCCACAGAACAGCGGAGTATGGCTGACAGCCACAGACAGACATACACAGATATACAGCCACAGACAGACATACACAGTCATACAGCCACAGACAGACAGACACATACAGACAGCCACAGAACAGCGGAGTATGGCTGGCAGCCACAGACAGACATACACAGATATACAGCCACAGACAGACAGCCACAGACAGACAGACACAGAACAGCGGAGTATGGCTGACAGCCACAGACAGACATACACAGATATACAGCCACAGACAGACAGACACAGAACAGCGGAGTATGGCTGACAGCCACAGACAGACATACACAGATATACAGCCAAGACGACAGACACAGAACAGCGGAGTATGGCTGACAGCCACAGACAGACATACACAGATATACAGCCACAGACAGACAGACACAGAACAGCGGAGTATGGCTGACAGCCACAGACATACACAGACAGACAGCCACAGGCAGACACATACAGACAGACAGACACAGACGGACAGCCACAGAACAGCGGAGTATGGCTTGACAGCCACAGACAGACATACAGAGATATACAGCCACAGACAGACAGACACATACAGACAGCCACAAAACAGCGGAGTATGGCTGACAGCCACGGACAGACAGACACATACAGACAGACACAGAACAGCGGAGTATGGCTGACAGCCACAGACAGACATACACAGATATACAGCCACAGACAGACAGACACATACAGACAGCCACAGAACAGCGGAGTATGGCTGACAGCCACAGACAGACATACACAGATATACAGCCACATACAGAGACACATACAGCCAGACAGACAGACACATACGGACATCCACAGATAGACAGACACAGACAGACACATACAGACAGCCACAGAACAGCGGAGTGTGGCTGACAGTCACAGACAGACCAGACATACACAGATATACGGCCACTGACAGACATACAGACAGACACAGACAGACAGACACAGGCAGACAGACAGACAGACAGACAGACAGACAGACAGACAGACAGACAGACAGACAGACAGACAGACAGACAGACAGACAGACACACACACACACACACACACATAAATATATACCGGCGGTGGCAGCGACACGCAGGCCGACTGACCCAGCCTCGCTGGTCACGCGACAACACACCTATCACGCTGACGGAGACGCACAGAGCGCCGCCCCCACACGTGCTTCATTAGCCGATTGGCCTGCCACTGCCAGTGGCAGTGGCCGCCGATGGTCGGTGTTGTCGGTCGGCGTTAGTGACCGGTGGTGGTGGTGGTGGTTTGTGCGAGATGCCGGCCTGCGGCGTCGCTTCACCCTCCCCGGCCGCTAACAAATGGGGACGAAGTTCGAGCGGGTCGACTCTCACACATTTGCGTTAAAATAAAACTAACGTGGGAAATCGTGAAGGACGCAACTGAGGGAAATTGCACACGAAAAGAGCGGACCTGAAGAAAATACATGACATGAAATATTTTGGGTACTTGGTTGGAGTCACTGACGACTTAAAATGATGCCAAATATGATATAGTCATGTGGGAAAAAAACTGTGGAGGCAGAGCAGGAGTTCGTTCTGCCTGTGCCTTGCGATGAAACATTAAAATGTTTGGAACAGAGGTAAATCCGGGCGCCCAAATCGAGCGCGTGCTTCTAAATTTAGCAACCCCAATGTGTCAGACTATCCGCTCATTACATCAGCCAACGTTCATTGCATCAGCCGACGCCGGAGAATGCCAACTCCTCCAGCTTTACATTACCCGGCGATCGTGTTCGCGACATCACCACATACACTGAGAGGCAAAGCAGACGATGCGGACTGAATTAGTGCCGGGCCGTAAAAGGGTACCTATGGACTGTCCGTTCGTATTGGAACCATGTATGTAATTTGTTCATTGAGCAGGCAGTCTTCCTGAAAGTGGAAGAGAACAAACATTGCTTCCAGCTTTAAAAAGGGCGATGAAAATCCCCAGAAAATTGCTCGCTTGTAACTTTTGCCCTTGACTTGGAACATGTCTCGAGAATCTCTCTCTCAACCCGCGTCTTCGCCGTGTCATATTCCGGGAGAAACACGGATTTCTCCACCCGTACGCACCGTGCTCCAACTCTCGCGAGTACCCTCAGAAGCCTGGCAATCTATTTTTAGAAATTCCAAGCTGATCCTATAAGCAAGGACTTCTCTTCGGCTATTCAGAGTGCGAACCACACATTACTAATTCATCAACCCCACAAGTTATTCAAGATATTAAAGCATTAAAATGGCTCGTTTCGTATCCCTCTGAAAGAGCGCAGAAGGTTGTGGTTTTCATAGGGTAGCATCGAATTGGGTGAACATCACACCCGGCCCCCAGGAAGGATTGCTGTTGCTACCTCTTCTCTTTTCCATTGCCTACCAATGATTCTCCTAATCATTTGGCGATGAAACATACTGTGCCCTCACAGATGTAACCTTTGTTCAACACCTTATAGATACTGCTATGTGCTGAGGCCCATAGCTATCGACATTCTCTCTCTCTCCCTCTCTCTCTGTCGCTGTCTTTCAATATATATATATATATATATATATATATATATATATATATATATATATATATATATATACATAGATATATAAATAGATAGATGGGTGGATGGATGGATGGATGGATGGATGGATGGATGGATTGATGGATGGATGGATGTATGGATGGATGGATATATGTGTGTATGTATGTAAATATATACCACCACCGCCACTCCAGACAGTCACGGACACCGCCATCGGCGCCATCATCATCACCGACGGGGTCAGGAGCATCACCACCACCACCGCCGGGGTCAGGGACGCCGCCTACCACTACCACTACCAGCGCCACCACCACCGTCACGACTACCGCCAGAGACACCACCAGCGTCACGACTACCACCAGCGTCACGACTACCGCCAGACATCACCACCGTCACGACTACCGCCAGACAACACCACCGTCACGACTACCACCAAAGACACCACCACCGTCACGACTACCACCAGAGACACCACCACCGTCACTACTACCGCGAGACACCACCAACGTCACGACTACCGCCAGACACCACCAGCGTCACGACTACCACCAGACACCACCACCGTCACTGCTATCGCGAGACACCACCACCATCACGACTACCGCCAGAGACACCACCACCGTGACGGCTACCGCCAGAGCCAGCGCCACCATCACGGCGACACGACGCGACTCGAGACAGATTTACTGGCGCCCTCTTGACTAAAATAGCCGGCCGTCCAATGGCCCACTCGCCCTAGTTTCTATTATTGGTTTAACTGAACAGAACGGTTTGATACGGCAGCGCTTTAATTCGCGTACAGTCCGCCATAAGGCAGTAATCGACCAGCTGCCGCTGAGCGACAGCTCGCATCAACGTAATCGACCGCACTAGTGGCGGTACAGTGCTGCCTGATGGTCCGTGGCAGCCCGCCTCAGCTCTACTGCCTGATGGTCCGTAGCAGCCCGCCTCAGCTCTACTGTCTGATGGTCCGTGGCAGCCCGCCTCAGCTCTACTGCCTGATGGTCCGTGGCAGCCCGCCTCAGCTCTACTGCCTGATGGTCCGTGGCAGCCCGCCTCAGCTCTACTCCTGATGGTCCGTGGCAGCCCGCCTCAGCTCTACTGCCTGATGGTCCGTGGCAGCCCGCCTCAGCTCTACTGCCTGATGGTCCGTACCCCCTCAGCCTCTACTGCCTGATGGTCCGTGGCAGCCCGCCTCAGCTCTACTGCCTGATGGTCCGTGGCAGCCCGCCTCAGCTCTACTGCCTGATGGTCCGTGGCAGCCCGCCTCAGCTCTACTGCCTGATGGTCCGTAGCAGCCCGCCTCAGCTCTACTGCCTGATGGTCCGTGGCAGCCCGCCTCAGCTCTACTGCCTGATGGTCCGTAGGGCCGCCCTCAGCTCTACTGCCTGATGGTCCGTGGCAGCCCGCCTCAGCTCTACTGCCTGATGGTCCGTGGCAGCCCGCCTCAGCTCTACTGCCTGATGGTCCGTGGCAGCCCGCCTCAGCTCTACTGCCTGATGGTCCGTGGCAGCCCGCCTCAGCTCTACTGCCTGATGGTCCGTGGCAGCCCGCCTCAGCTCTACTGCCTGATGGTCCGTGGCAGCCCGCCTCAGCTCTACTGCCTGATGGTCCGTAGCAGCCCACCTCGGCTCTACTGCCAGATGGTCCGTAGCAGCCCGCCTCAGCTCTACTGCCTGATGGTCCGTGGCAGCCCGCCTCAGCTCTACTGCCTGATGGTCCGTGGCAGCCCGCCTCAGCTCTACTGCCTGATGGTCCGTGGCAGCCCGCCTCAGCTCTACTGCCTGATGGTCCGTGGCAGCCCGCCTCAGCTCTACTGCCTGATGGTCCGTGGCAGCCCGCCTCAGCTCTACTGCCTGATGGTCCGTGGCAGCCCGCCTCAGCTCTACTGCCTGATGGTCCGTAGCGCCCCGCCTCAGCTCTACCTTACTGCCTGATGGTCCGTGGCAGCCCGCCTCAGCTCTACTGCCTGATGGTCCGTGGCAGCCCGCCTCAGCTCTACTGCCTGATGGTCCGTGGCAGCCCGCCTCAGCTCTACTGCCTGATGGTCCGTGGCAGCCCGCCTCGGCTCTACTGCCTGATGGTCCGTGGCAGCCCGCCTCGGCTCTACTGCCTGATGGTCCGTGGCAGCCCGCCTCAGCTCTATCTGCCTGATGGTCCGTGGCAGCCCGCCTCAGCTCTATCTGCCTGATGGTCCGTGGCAGCCCGCCTCAGCTCTACTGCCTGATGGTCCGTGGCAGCCCGCCTCAGCTCTACTGCCTGATGGTCCGTGGCAGCCCGCCTCAGCTCTACTGCCTGATGGTCCGTGGCAGCCCGCCTCACTGCCTGATGGTCCGTAGCCCGCCTCACTCTACTGCCTGATGGTCCGTGGCAGCCCGCCTCACTCTACTGCCTGATGGTCCGTGGCAGCCCGCCTCGGCTCTACTGCCTGATGGTCCGTGGCAGCCCGCCTCAGCTCTACTGCCTGATGGTCCGTGGCAGCCCGCCTCGGCTCTACTGCCTGATGGTCCGTGGCAGCCCGCCTCAGCTCTACTGCCTGATGGCGGTAGTGCTGCCTGATGGTCCGTGGCAGCCCGCCTCATCTATACTGCCTGATGGTCCGTGGCAGCCCGCCTCAGCTCTACTGCCTGATGGTCCGTGGCAGCCCGCCTCAGCTCTACTGCCTGATGGTCCGTGGCAGCCCGCCTCAGCTCTACTGCCTGATGGTCCGTGGCAGCCCGCCTCAGCTCTACTGCCTGATGGTCCGTGGCAGCCCGCCTCAGCTCTACTGCCTGATGGTCCGTGGCAGCCCGCCTCATCTCTACTGCCTGATGGTCCGTGGCAGCCCGCCTCAGCTCTACTGCCTGATGGTCCGTGGCAGCCCGCCCGGCTCTACTGCCTGATGGTCCGTGGCAGCCCGCCTCACTCTACTGCCTGCCCCCTGATGGTCCGTGGCAGCCCGCCTCAGCTCTACTGCCTGATGGTCCGTGGCAGCCCGCCTCGGCTCTACTGCCTGATGGTCCGTGGCAGCCCGCCTCGGCTCTACTGGAGAGAGCATAACATACAGCCGTCTGCAGCTCCACTAGAGACAATACTGCACACAGCCGTCCGCAGTGATACTGAAAACAACACTGCATACAACCATCCGCAACTCTACTGGAGACAACACTGCATACATCCATCCGCAGCTCTACTGGAGACAACACTGCATACAGCCGTTCGCAGCTCTACTGGAGACAACACTGCATACATTCCAGTCATTAACAGCTCTACTGGAGACAACACTGCATACATCCATCCGCAGCTCTACTGGAGACAACACTGCATACATTCCAGTCATTAACAGCTCTACTGGAGACAACACTGCATACAGCCGTCCGCAACTCTACTGGAGACAACACTGCATACAGCCGTTCGCAGCTCTACTGGAGACAACACTGCATACATCCAGTCATTAACAGCTCTACTGGAGACAACACTGCATACATCCATCCGCAGCTCTACTGGAGACAACACTGCATACATCCATCCGCAGCTCTACTGGAGACAACACTGCATACAGCCGTTCGAAGCTCTACTGGAACAACACTGCATACATTCCAGTCATTAACAGCTCTACTGGAGACAACACTGCATACATTCCAGTCACTAACAGTTCTACTGGAGACAACACTGCATACAGCCACCAGCAGCGATGCCGGGGATAACATTGCATACAGTCCCTAACAACTCTACTGGGGACAACACTGCACACAGCCGTGTACAGCGACAGTGAAGACAACGCCGTATACATCCGCCCACATCCACAGTGATAAATAATACTTTTATATAAGAACATCGGACATTCAGTATTCAGCATTGCATCCGATACACGTGTAACCTCCGATAAAGGCCCTTCTCAGTAAAAGACCTGAAGCATCACATGCCGAAAACTTGCCACCGTCAGGTTAGTACATACCAGTTGCGCTTCAAATGAGCAGATTACCTTGTATATATATATATATATATATATATATATATATATAGTATATATGCGCATGTATATATATATATATATATATATATATATATATATATATATATATATATATATATATATATATATATATATATATATATATATATATATATATATATATATATATATGTATGTGTACCTGCACACAACACACAAGCTTCCGTGGCGCGATAATTCCCATGAAGTACAGTATTTTGCACAGTTTGCACAGCCAGTTTCCTCCGCAGCATTCCATGGTGTACCGTGAAACAGAATTATCCTGTAGTCGTCCAGATATACCGGATACTCCCAATAGCTGCTTGAAACTTGTAAATGGCGCAAGGCAGGCATTGCTAACATTTTGCTGAAACATACACATGCAGTACCTTTCAGTTACAGCTTTCGTTCATAACAATTCGAACCAACCTCCAATTTCAACTTCGACATCCATTTAATTTCACCATAAAACTCATCTCAGTCCAAAATTCACCCCAGTCCTAAATCACCTCAGTCTTTCGGTGCAAGATTTATATACGATATGCTTAAAGTGAGGGAAAGACAAAGGCCAGAACAATTCACTGCATCAAAAGACAACACGGTCTACCACACAAGAATATAAGATATAATGTTGTAAAATTTGGAAGTGGTGTTGGACTCTTTCTAACTTTAGATGACCCAACATATAGAGGCTTACCATCGCCTTAACCTAACCTAACCTAACCTAACCGACAGATGCTTGTCCTTTATCCTTTTAGAGTCTTTGAAGGAGACAATGAAAGCAAAGTACTCGACAACACAGCAGGAGAAATCACCGAAACAAAATCTTTCGCTACATGTCTGCCACACTACCCAAAGCGATATTGGCTGAAAGCCTCGTCCACCGATACCATATCGCCAGCCCTCCTATCCGTGGGCGGAATGCCACGCCGCTACCATTTCGTCAGTAATGAAAACAGAGTCGATGGCTAAAACCAGCGCGCCAAGCATCTCGGGACCAATCCACGACACCAGCTCCGTATGTTTTCCGTCGATCAAAGACCATTCGGGGTGGACCAAAGGCTATCAATTCCTAAAAGTTGGCTACCGGCGATTTCAGCCATGCCGCGCACTCAATCTTTCTGAGCTCGTGCCTGATGCAGACTCTAATGCTACCTGAGATAGGTCTAGTCATCACGATGTTCATCGGTTTGAACAATTGGCGTTCAAAATCGCTCAGCAGACCGGACACTGTCCACACACACACACACACACACACACACACACACCAAGCGTGGTTATACTGCACCGCAGCACAGTCATGTCCGCGGGTCTGCCTACCTGCCAGGCCGTTAATGTTTTGGTTGGCTGGCTGCGGAGCAAGCAACTATGGATCATGTGGTCGCGGTCAACTACATCACATATTTTTTTTATTCGATTCAGCTTGTCATGTTTTTCCTCCATTCAGGGCCTCAGACTATGTACACTGCACAGCCAGACAGTAGAACAGTTGGACCGGAGTTGGGATCGGGCGAGAACGCCTGGGTTACTATGATCTGTGTGGGACAGGGACGCGACAACTGTTATGAAGGGGTGGTAATTATATAAGTTTACTTTTACGTCGTCTGACTGGCACTGCACTTCTTAAAGAGGTCATGCAAATGACGAACTGAATGTTGTTGAAAAAGCTGAAGGTTGGACACTTTTCACTGGATTTATACATGGACGGCGGGGTGGGGATGGGGATGGAACAAGCTGGGGTCGCACGTCTGTCGCCTACCACTAGATAATGTGCATGTGTATTCCTGTGATAAGTGTTCAACATAGCAATGATCTTTCGTCAGCGCGGTGGCGTGAGAGTATGGTGCGCTCAGGGAAACAGTGAGACTGTGGTGGAGAACCTACGAAAAACAATAAGATATTCTACGCTGAAGAACAGGGAAGTAAGACTGCAAGGAAGTGGCCAACAGCATACATTTCTGGAACTCTTCGGGGGCAAAAGTAGGGACCGAATCTATCTGAGTGTGTGTGTGTGTGTGTGTGTGTGTGAGGGGGCTTATACCGTTCTCTATTAAAGAGGAACTATAAGAGGTGAAGGTAAGATTGCGAGGGTCACGCCTCCCCTCCCAAAAATGTATGAAATTCACACATATTCGCGTGACAACGACAGACGGTGATCATGTGACGGTGACATTACGTGGACTTGACAGACAAATCATGTAAAAATACAAGATGACAATGCTTGCAACATGCGCAATAGATACGAAAAAATGCATTGTGCATGATATATTCATAAATGGCGGACTTAGGGCTACCGAAAAGGAAATGGTGTTTTCTCGACAATAGTTCTTGCATTGAATGCAATGAACATCCCAGCGCCGCAAACGGTCCTATGCACCATCCTGCTTACTCACGCAGTGACAATTGGGCCCATGAGAACAAAAGCGCGCATGTAATTTCAAGATCACTTTTGGCAACACAGCTAATACAGCTAATACAATACGTACCTGCGGTAGGTGCCACGCCTGGAATGTGCGTGATACACCCAATTACATTTTGAAAAACATACGTGATACCAGCGACGATCCAGTATAGCCACAGTGAGAATTAAATAGGATAGAATGTGCGCTTATGGGTGCTATGACGGGATGTCTATGATGGGAAATTAGACTGTGGCTTTTTTACTTTGCCATACAAAAACATCTCTTAGGCCTAAATAATGACCCCGTGTCTGTCAACTTTACCCATTGGGAAAATTACAATCCCATTTTTATATACCTGAACACACCATTACTTTAGACATTCAAATTCCAAGATAATGATTTTCAAGATATTCTTCAACTTAGGAAATGACGAACATAAATAAGTCATATCGAGTGGAAATCAAGAGATAAAAACATACATATGAATATGCATTGTACTTTTCACATGGCACCAGGTATGTGTGCAAAGCAACATACCAATTGACACGGGTGGGTCACTTTTATATTGCACGAAGGAGCTGGATTCGACTGCTTCGCTCCCTAAGTGGGGTTAATCTTTCATACACATCTCCAGCAAATTGTGAGGAGCGATTAAACAAATGTTCGAAGTGGTTGGTTGGTTGGTTATTGGGGTTCAGGGGCGCATCGACTGCAGAGGTCATGCAGCACCCATAACAACGTCAACCATATCAAATTTTTAAAGGCGAAACTGACTAAGGCTACTTAAGGGTACTAAATGCGACACATGAAATATATTGCCATGACGTACATCATAACCATCCCGGCCTTACCACATACATGTCATCACATTAATGAGGCGTATATACTACCAGAAAACCTAACCTCTGAGAGGAAGCGGAACAGCTGTCCCGATTGTATAAAGGGGGATTCATCCTCTAATACTTCCCGTAACGATAGTGCAGTGCGCCCGAAGTGGCGCCTCCGCGCATGTGCAAGTCTGGGGCTCACCGACCGACACGATGCTTGACTTTCTTCAACTTATTATGAGTCATGCACTCCCAGCTGGCGTCCCATTAAAATAATAACGGAACTCTTAATGTCTGGGAAAAAGTCCCTCGCAGGGAGAGGGAGACGTCGAGTGTGTGGACATTCAGCGGCGCGCTTCGCTGCAGTATCCGCAGCCTCATTTCCGCCGATTCCCACCTATCGTGTTGAGCAACGTGAGCCTAGATAAAACGTCTTGTACTACTGGGTTTTGTGGGTAAAAACCTTTAGCGCCAGTAGGCTGCTGGGCAAGTCGCTGTATATCACATGTAGTGTAGCATGCCCAATATCAATAAAACACAACTTTGTTGATTGCAACCAACCCCGAGGTGTAAACTGATGCATTTTCTGGAAGCGAAAACGTTCCAGTTGCAGTGTCTGCCACAAAGGTACTGCGAACACCGGTGCCGTTTTGGAACCATGCGTATAAGTCGACGTGTGGTCCCCGCATGACGAAATCAATTCCAGTGCTCTGAATTTGAGTTCTGCAGGAACGACATCACCTTTTCTCATACATGCCAGCGATAGATCAATATCTGGAGACAAATGTTCGAAGTGGAATACGTGGCATACTATGCTACGGATTCTCCAACTCTACTATTCCCAACCGAGATGCTACCTTGGGCGAAGTAGACTAAAATGTTTCGATCAAAATTGTATGTCACCGCACCATTCTGCTCAGAAATTGGCGTGGAAAGAAGGGTGGGGGGTCCGGAACACGGTCGCCTCTCTGCCACCAAAAACACGGATCTAACATGACGTGCTTGTTGCACCATCAGCTAAATTGCCGATACAGTGCTGGGATGATCGAGCTCACTGTTCATACGTGGCAGTGTCATCGCAGTCTAGACCAGCGACTGCACAGCAGGGTACCAGCAGAACATGCACAACACACTTTGTGAGCTATCTGTATTCCAGTCCAGTCCAGAATCGCCTCTCCCAATCTTCGAATCTTGATCGTGATTCGATCATCGAGTTTGAACGTGCTACGAGACCTGGTTGATGGGTAGTCTGCACTGCATACCTATCTGTGGTGCGGCACAGTATACCCATACAGGATATTCAAGCGTCAGATCACTCCACCCAGCCTGACTACTAACTGTACACACTTACTGAAATGCACGCGACCTTGTGACACTCCTGACTAACCCACCAAGTCACCTTACGTTCCTACAGTTCAGACCAAGCTTGACATGCAAGAACCAGAATCGGGTCGCAAATAACTACTCTGGAAATCAAAGGGCAACACGGGTCGCCAAATTAGAACGCAGGCCTTTAGCATACGCTACGACGCACACCAGACCAACGGCGCGGAACGCCACCCACCTCCGGCCGGTGGCCGCCGATCGAAATTCACTAGGGGCGCCACCAAGTGAACATAAGCAGCCGGATCGTTCCGACCGCCACGTCTCCGGGACCGGTGATGTGGTGGTGGATTGGAGTTTAGGGGCGCGTCGACATCTAGGGTCATTTTGCGCGGTCATTTTGCGCCCATTCCGGTTGGTCCGTTGGTCATTGGTTTACGACACATCGACCGTTAAGTCATGTAGCGTCGCCAATCTCTCACGCCGATTGGTCGCGGGCGAAGAGTAGCGACAGGTGAGACTCGAACCCACAACCTCCCAATTGTAAGACAAGCAACTCACCCCTAGGCCACTTGTCCCCGCGCCCATTCCGGGACCAGTGACAACGTGGTGTGTGGCAGCGGCTGACAGGGTGTGCGTGTGTGTGTGTAGGGGGGGGCACGGCAGTGCGCCGCGGTGCACCTGCACCCTATACCACCGCGGTCAACTGGACGTCAATACGTCTGACGTCACCGACGTGGCCGTCGGGCTCTCCTCCATTCAACGCGGCGCATGATCCGTCCGCACAAAGTCGCCGGCATAAAGACCGCCGCCAGTTGGGGCGGGATGGCCGACGGCCTATTTTGAGCCCCAACGGCCGAGCGGTAAATACGGACGGCCAACGGCCGGCGCAAAAAGTTTCCCCATGAAGATAAGCACGGCCAGTGGCGCCGGTCCGGCCGTCCGGCCGACTCGAGCACGGCGACCGCGAGCGCTGTCGGCCGGCGCCGCGTCCCTGCTAATGATCACGGTCGGTCGGATCCCGTCACGGCCCGAGCCGTGGCTTCCGTCACGGTCCGTGGCTTCCGTCATAGCCCGTGGCTTCCGTCACGGTCCGTGGCTTCCGTCACGGCCCGTGGCTTCCGTCACGGTCCGAGCCGTGGCTTCCGTCACGGCCCGAGCCGTGGCTTCCGTCACGGTCCGAGCCGTGGCTTCCGTCACGGTCCGAGCCGTGGCTTCCGTCACGGTCCGAGCCGTGGCTTCCGTCACGGCCGTGGCTTCCGTCACGGATGAGCGGAGACATTCGGGGATAGGACGAAAACGTTCGTGGCGAGCTATTTCCATATGCTTTAACTTATTATTGAAAACTAAGAACACATGCGCACTGGACAGCGTTCGCTTAGAAGGAGAAAAGCAGTGGTGATTAAAGTAGCACGATGTTTAAACCAAAACCAAAGTATTAGCTTAATTGGCAGCCTTGTGCTCACAATAACATAACGCAATCGAAATTAATCTAAATATATTTTGCTTCCGAAACGTCGTCAGTAGATTCCGTGGAATACCAAGTGCACTGGGGTCACATCCACCATTGAAGAGCAGTGTCCCCTCGCTCAGCGGATTTTTAATTAGTTGGATTGCCAACGGCCATTGCATTAGTTGAATTACCAGCGATATGCTCCTAACATAACGCAATCGAAATTAATTTGAATATATTCTGCTTTCGAAATGTCGTCAGTAGATACCGTGGAATACCAAGTACATCACAACTTACACGGGGCAGGGGCGGGTACAGTGGGCACATGTTCCCTCTGACACGGCGAGTCGCCGCTGCACGCCGCCGCTGACGCCGCCGAGCCGGCCTGGCGCAATACACGACCGTTTGGTTTGCAGCCGGCGCACTGAACGGCCGGCGGTGTGACCTTTACGCCGGCGGCTCCGCGCCAACACCATCGAGCTATTTCCAGGCCTGTGTAAAGCCGGCCTGCACAGTCGGCGCCGCCACGGCTGTCGGGGGGTCAGAGCCGGCGGTCAGGTCAGGTCAGCGCCGGCGGCCGGGCCAGGTCACCGGCGGCGACCAAGTCAAGGCAGCGCCGGCGACCGGGTCAGGTCAGGTCAGCACCGAGCACGGAGCCATCACCGAATGATGAGCTCAGCGTTGGAGATGGAATTTGCTGTGGTTGGTTAGTTGGTTCTTTATTAAAGCTTTGGAGCGCATCAGCTGCATCGGTCATACAGCGCCCAGGCATTGGTTGTGGGGATGAAGTCAGTAGCGGTGATGAGATCAGCAATGAGGACAAGGCCAGTAGCAGTGACGAGATCAGCAGTGAGGACGAGGTCAGCAGCGGTGACGAGGTCAACAGTGAGGACGGGGTCAATGACAGTTAGTTAGTTAGTTATTACGGCTTTAGGGCGGGCCGACTGCTGTGGTCATATTGGGGGTCAATGACAGTGATGAGGCCAGACGTGACGAGGTCAGTAGTGGGGACGAGGCCAGAAGCAGTGACAAGGTAAGCAGTGGGAATGAGGTCAGCAGCGTGGACGAGGCCAGAAGTGGACATGAAGTGAGTAGTTGACGATATTTTTTAAAAAATGGTGGCAGGATCAAAAGCCATGCCAAGGCGAGCAAAAACGTACTTTAAGAACTCCTTGAAAACTCATCGGAAACATTGGAGCAATGAATGCCGCCCTGCAGCTGCCCCAGCTGTCGTGGGCTCTCATCTGCCACGACCTCCACCTGGGGACGGTCCATTGCGATCAATGCTCTCCGGCGGCTGCCTCAGCCGTCGTGCGCTTCCATCGGTCGCTCCCATCAGACACGAACTCCAGCTGGGGACGCTCCACCGCGATCAATGCAGTCCTGTATCAGCCCCAGTTCCCGCGCGCTTCCATCGGTCGCTCCCGTCAGACACGAACTCCAGCTGGGGACGCTCCACCGCGATCAATGCAGTCCTGTATCCGCCCCAGTTGTCGTGCGCTTCCATCGGTCGCTCCCGTCAGACACGAACTCCAGCTGGGGACGCTCCACTACGAGCAGTGCAGTCCTGCATCCGCCCCAGTTGCCGCGCGCTTCCATCGGTCGCCCCCGTCACACACGAACTCCAGCTGGGGACGCTCCACTGCGATCAATGCTCTCCGGCAGCTGCCGTAGCTGTCGCGCGCTCCCACCAGTTTCCGCACTCGGATAACAGAAACCACTAATGTGTGTTCCAACGAAAGTCGCGCTCTCCAAACGAAATAAAATCTTGCGTCAAGGCTGAATACATGACAACAGGACAGCCTTGACCGAGGAGGTCAGGCGTGCGGTCTGGGATGCCGCTGGATGCATGCTCCGCACCACGGCCTATTCATTAGAGATGCCCTGTTCCAGTTCTGCACCATTAGGAAAAACCGCATCGCTGTCTCCTTGTTGGAACAATAGGCAGCACAATAAAGCGAGCGACCACCAACGCGGGTTGCCATCAATCTAGATATTCCCGGGTAATGCATTTCGCAGTACTGCCAGCACAAATTCCTCGGTCCGGCGGCGGAAATAATGCCCCAGGGACAGCACAACTAAGTCCCGCGGACGCATTGCCCTGATATTACGGCAATGCGTCTTAATTTCCGTCGTGCAGTACATTCGCAACGTCGCGGCGCAAATTAAACCCGATACACCGGAGAGCGTGCACAGCCGCTGGGGCAGCCTACGCTCGCCCACAGGTTCAGGAGCGACTGGCGGGCCACCGACCGGCCGGGTGGACGTCCGGTGTCTACTGACACCACAGCAAGACCACGCGCACACACATACACACACACACAGCTTGTGTTATTTACAGCTTGTTTGTCGCTTGCGTTGTTGTCCTTTACGTTGCTACGCATTGCTCACACTTCACCGTTTATACTTGCAGCCTGGCGTCGTTTTGGAGAACAGTTATTGATTTTAGCTCAACGTCAGAAAAGGTTTGAGTCCAGCAGCCCAGGTCACTGCACCATTCACTGCGTGCGATATTTACTTTGTTTTCAAATGCGTGGGGACCCACCCACCAACCACCCAGCTAGGCATCTGGCACAGGAAGCTTGTGCTTCGAGGCAAGTCCAAATGGGAATAGTTCAATTTATAAGAATTGGAGTGGCATAACTGGACAGGTACAACATGGACTTTCAGCTGGGCTACTCCACAGATGCATAATGACGTTCCGCATTGCGCGGGGGAGGTGGGACGTGGGAGAGGTTACCGTTAGGATCGGATTAGCAAACCGAAGTGTAGGCTAACATGCACAGTACTTCTAGAGCCAAAGTTCAGTCGTCAGTATGGGCAGGAATTAGATTAACTCCGTTATTACTAAATAAGAGGAGTTAGTGAGAATGCATATGCTGAATAATGCTCTTCATTTCAGTTCAGTGTCACCAGCCAGTTCCGACAGGTTGAGCAAGTATAATTACATATCGATGGATAACCAGAATTCGGCAGGTCTTTGCAAATACCATTTTTATGAACCGCTCCACAGCACATATTGCGCTTTTTACAACCTTCCAAATCCACTCACTGGGAAGCAACCCAGTGGGGTATGGTCCCGGGCTTGTTAGTTGGAAGTGTTGTGCGTCCGTTCGGTTTCGTGAGGTCCTTTCTCAGTTATACTTATTGTTATATTCCCACCCATGTTCGGGTGTGTGTGCTTTCATACTTTTAGTTGTTTGCTTTCCTAATCATATTTCACTTTATTCGTGTGATGGTTGCCTATCAACAAATTTCACGTGGCACCTGCAAATTTCACTTGGCACCTGCACTTGTTTTCCACAATTTGCCGTTTCATTTGTATGCATACGAGGTGTGTCAATAAAGAAACGAAACTGTGGCAGCCATGCTCATAACTCAATGCCAAGTGGCCAACCGCTTATGCCACTATGTTGCGCAACATATCGCCACTATTCTGAAATAATAATATTCAATTCTTTCACTTTGGGCTTCTTTTTCAGGTTTTTGAGTAGCACACTGCCGTTACGCTTTGCCACGGACCTGAAGGTGGCGGAAACATGGAGCAAATAATCAATTTGAAATTACTGATTAAGTTGGGGAAAGGCCCAACTGAGTGCCTCAAGCTTCTCAAAGATGCTCCTATATTCTTGCTTTTGGTTTCATGTTTGGCGTGGACTTTGCCCCATACACTGCAAGCCTGTCAAATACGTCTTGTAATTGCATAGTGACACATTTATTCTAGTACAGGTGATGAAACACAGATAGGCTTTCACTCAACATCAACCGAGCTTCTGATCAATTGTTTGTGACTTGTTTTTTTTTTAGCATCAAAACTATCCGTTGAGATCCAGGGATACCCCCGCGGCCCACGATGAGTAAGTACCGTCTGATGTACTGTTCGGAGATCATCAACTGTGTGGCTCAGTTCAGAAAGCTGTATTCTTGAGGAATTATTGTTTCCATACCAGTTGTTTTTGTCGGTTGTTGGATCTCCTATTATCCTTTCTAATATCCCCAATTTTCTCCGCTATCACCAGAAGCAATTACTTGCTGTCATCCACGACACCTTTGATTTCACTCTATCTGAAGCGAAAGAATAATGCCAACTGACTACAACATGAACTGCGAATCAATTATGCGACTTTTATGCTGATGCACAGCTATCACGGTAGACCAGTGAAAAAATTATTACGAAAGATGATCGAGCTACTTGTGTTGGTGTGTCGCCTTGGGATCCCGTACCTCAGGTCGCCAGTCACGTCCGGTACACCTGACACCGGTACAGTGCGACGTACACACGCTGCGCGCACTCGACAGCACTGACTCGAGCTGCAGCCACACCCGTAATGACACGACACCGACACCGGTCTGCGCGACTCGGTCGAGAGCTGTTGGTGCGACCGTTCGGATTTGAGGATGCACCCATTGCAGGTGACCTAGCGCTCATGATCGAGAGGTAAGTGTGCATAGAAATAGAAGAGCAAGTTGTCGCACTTCCGACTGCGTGATGGGGCCAAGGCACCGTAGATGCCAGCCAATGAAAACACCCACGTGATTGCTACAATAGCCTTGAGCTGGTCATATGCTGCCAAGACCAATCTGCACGAAGTTGACTAAAAACACCATACACGCATAGCGTGCACACAGGACAGCACCGTACACGCATAGCGTGCACACAGGACACCGTACACGCATAGCGTGCACACAGGACAACACCGTACACGCATAGAGTGCACACAGGACAACACCGTACACGCATAGAGTGCACACAGGACAACATCGTACACGCATAGAGTGCACACAGGACAACACCGTACACGCATAGAGTGCACACAGGACAACATCGTACACGCATAGAGTGCACACAGGACAACACCGTACACGCATAGAGTGCACACAGGACAACACCGTACATGCATAGCGTGCACACAGGACACCACCGTACACGCATAGAGTGCACACAGGGCAGCACCGTACACGCATAGAGTGCACACAGGACACCGTACACGCATAGCGTGCACACAGGACAACACCGTACACGCATAGCGTGCACACAGGACAACACCGTACACGCATAGAGTGCACACAGGACAACACCGTACACGCATAGCGTGCACACAGGACAACACCGTACACGCATAGCGTGCACACAGGACAACACCGTACACGCATAGAGTGCACACAGGACAAACGCATAGAGGAAACACCGTACAGCATAGCGTGCACACAGGACAACACCGTACACGCATAGTGCACACAGGACAACACCGTACACGCATAGAGTGCACACAGGACAACACCGTACACGCATAGAGTGCACACAGGACAACACCGTACACGCATAGCGTGCACACAGGACAACACCGTACACGCATAGAGTGCACACAGGACAACACCGTACACGCATAGCGTGCACACAGGACAACACCGTACACGCATAGAGTGCACACAGGACAACACCGTACACGCATAGCGTGCACACAGGACAACACCGTACACGCATAGCGTGCACACAGGACAACACCGTACACGCATAGCGTGCACACAGGACAACACCGTACACGCATAGCGTGCACACAGGACAACACCGTACACGCATAGCGTGCACACAGGACAACACCGTACACGCATAGCGTGCACACAGGACAACACCGTACACGCATAGCGTGCACACGGAAACACCGTACACATAGGTGCACACAGGACAACACCGTAACGCATAGCGTGCACACAGGACAACACCGTACACGCATAGCGTGCACACAGGACAACACCGTACACGCATAGGTGCACACAGGACAACACCGTACAGCATAGGTGCACACAAGACAACACCGTACACGCATAGAGTGCACACAGGACAACACCGTACACGCAATAACGTGCACACAGGACAACACCGTACACGCATAGCGTCAACGTACACGCATAGCGTGCACACAGGACAACACCGTACACGCATAGCGTGCACACAGGACAACACCGTACACGCATAGAGTGCACATAAGACAACACCGTACACGCATAGAGTGCACACAAGCCAGCACCGGCACGCGCCACTATAATAGCCTCGGGTTCGCAGGCGGCTCGCTGAACACACACTGCAGTCGGCTGCGCGCCGGTAAACAGCTCGGCACGGCGGGCGGATGTCGGGCAGCACCAGCCCAGCTGGCGAGCGCGGCCCGACGGCGTCACGCGTCGAGGCGGCACCACGAGCCGCGATCGCCGACAGTCGCGACCGACCGAAATAGTCGCAGGCCCGTCATCGGCCCGGCGCGGCCGGACACTTAATGGCGTCACTTTGTGCCGGGGCTGAAGCGAGCCATCTCGGCCCTGCTGGAAGCCAATCTAACGACCGCTCCGGCGACACGATGCGAGACGATTCCCGGAGGGATCGCCACCCGACTCAATCGGCCGTGTAAGATTGTCTTTAAAGATCTATTTGAGGCCACACCAGACCGATGGGACCCGAGTCGGCCGGGCGGCCATACGGCACGAGACTCACGGTGTGGCGACACACTCGAGCGACATCTTCGGACCGGAGGAAGCCGAAAATAGGGCATGCATTTGACTGCAATCCAGCTCGAAAGATAAGAGGGTCAGCGCGACGGCGTAATATGAAACCAACCACACACATTTTCCAGACACGCCATCACTCAAGATGACAATCAACTCGACCGGCCACTCTTTGGAGGACAGCACTTGGTCGCCAAATCTTTATGAATACTTACGACCACTCATGTCACGCTGTGCGAGAGCTTGCGGCATTTGCATCCCGCTATTTTAGTCCGGAGATTATGCTGATTACTGCTCGGTGGCAGTTCAAAACCATCCGAATGATAGCCGAAATGTAGCTGGCACACGTTCCCAAATGAGTGTGTTAGCTCTACGACCGCAACCGACCTGACACTAAAGTAGCAGACTTTTCAGGTCTGATCCTATGGTTGGTTGTGACCCTACGACGCATTCACCAGCTGAAGCCATACGGCGTCGCCTGCCTCTCACCCGGATAGGAAGGGCGGGCATCGCGGGGAATCGAACCCGGAACCTCTAGCACATGCGTAATTGTGCACAGAAAATGTCCTACTCACATTTTGTCCTCTATCTCATTCCAGGCCATTTTCCGATTGTCTAAGATGACGAATAACATACGACTACCACACTACAATAGAACGCCAGTTATGCCACCAAGTTATTGAGAAAATTCCACCCGTGTTCTGACCGAACATACATGTCAAACGTCTTGGTGGCGGTGGCGGTGGAGACGGATTCGTGCTTCAGGGCGCGCCAGCTACGCAGGACTTCGTGCGCCCACAACGCGACCCGTCACCATCCTATGACTGAGTGAGGACTCCTGGCACTGTCTGGGTGCTCACAACGGGCGATAGATAACTGGGCAAAGGGAGCGTTGGTGGCGGCGCTTCCCGAGTCCATACTGTGCTTGTGCTAGTCGCGTTCGAACTCACAGGAGGACGGCTGAGGGGTACTTTAACATAAATTAGATTATGTTGCGGATAGCTGTTCTGAGCATTGTCGAATTAAACATGGCTAAAAACGTAACCAAACGCTCATATTAAGCATAAACAGGATCATAAATCGGTGTAACATATTTCGGGCATGGTCCTTCTTCGGATACATAACAAATACAGAAACATTTTACTCACATGCTATATATCAGACCATCTATCAATATTAACACAATCGTCATCTATGTCTAACTATCAACAATATTTGAATTTCAACATAAAAATGGGCATTGTAACAAATACACGTGATGCGACACTAGTAGAGCAGAAGTGTTCGCCACTTCGCTAAACACCCTCTCTATACCCTATACATCTCTATACACACATATATCCTTGATTCTTCAATGCCCTCGAAGCATTCGTGTGTGTGGATGAACGAATGTATAAGTGAGTGAGTGAACATGTGAGTGAGTGCGTACATGGGTGAGTGAGTGCGTACATGGGTGAGTGAGTGAGTGCGTACATGGGTGAGTGAGTGCGTACATGGGTGAGTGAGTGAGTGCGTACATGGGTGAGTGAGTGCGTACATGGGTGAGTGAGTGCGTACATGGGTGAGTGAGTGAGTGCGTACATGGGTGAGTGAGTGCGTACATGGGTGAGTGAGTGAGTGCGTACATGGGTGAGTGCGTGAGTGCGTACATGGGTGAGTGAGTGGGTACATGGGTGAGTGAGTGAGTGCGTACATGGGTGAGTCAGTGCGTACATGGGTGAGTGAGTGAGTGAGTGAGTGCGTACATGGGTGAGTGAGTGATTGATGTGACACATCATGGACGGAAAGAGCAAAACGACAAACACCCATTTTGGGGAGTATTTCACAAAAAACTACCCCAAAACACAATCTCTCCAAAAACGCTCAGCATCACAATTTCGTGGATTTGTAAACACATGACAGAACGAATAATTGCAGTCAATTGAAAGCAGGAAACAAAAGTCTTCCCTAAACACAATAGTAGCTTCATGGACCCTCATAAAACCAGTTCCCTAGACAGCATGACACTGTACAGACGTCACCTGCACTTACCGACTTATTAGCTCCCCAATCACCCGCCGGCACTATCACTCACCCGACCACTCACCCAGGAATTCACTCACTCACTCATTCACTATTACGCCACTCACTCATTCACTCACTCACACACTCGTTCATCCACATGGATATATGAAGTATCATGGATATATGTGTGTATAGAGAAGCATAGGGTAGATGTACAGAGATGGTATTTAGGGAAGCGACGAACACTTTTAGTCTGGCAGTGTCGCATCACATGTACTTGTTACAATGCCCATCGTTATGTTGGAATTCAAATATGCTCGATACTTGGACTTAACTGACGATTTAGTGAATATTGGTAAATGGTCTGATATACATAGCATGTGGGTAAAATGTCTCTGTGTATTTAGTCTGTCTCTGAAGAAGATCTATGCCCGAAATAGATTAGACCGATTAATGACCCTAACTTACTCAATACGGGCATTTGTTTACTTTTTGGAATCGTATCTAGATTATATCATATTGTATAGATTCCTATATATATATATATATATATATATATATCTTTAATATGTACTTCAACATAGAATACATTCATTAATACCGTGATGCAGGTTGATACAGGGACGTATTGCATTCGATCCACCGCAGACTTTGATACCTGTGTGAAGACACATTGACAGCACAAGCACTAAATGCATTGCCTCCATGAGCGCCGTTGGTTCACGGAGCCACATTATACGATACTCACTCGGCCTTCAACATCAGCCCACGCAGGCCCGGCACCCATAATGGCGCCCTAAACTGGCATTATAAATTACATGCCATAAACCAAATGGCAGGTGAATACAAGCCGCTTCGGTAGCTTAATGCCTCCCGCAGTTCTACCGCGTACTTCGACGTTGACTTTCAGAAGCATAGTATCGCTACTGTCAGGAGCAACATCGTAAATAATGAGAAGAAAATTACAACATTGGTGATAAGAATCCAATCACATCTGCACACCACTGAATGGACGTTATAATTTGAGGTAGGTCATACATATACTCTGATAGCCATGCTATCCCATAAGAGTATTAGGGAAAATCCGTGGAGTATTCCTGTCTTGAGCAAACAATTACGAGAAGTCTAACATTAGAAAACAAACTAGCCGTGAACAGCGCAGTAACGACTCACAGGCTAGTCACAATCAATCACTTCAACCAGCAAGCTATTGAGCCGTCGGCCATCAGCCATCGAGCCATGAACCATCGAGTAATCGCTATCAGCCCTCGGGCCCTCGAGTCATCAGCAATCGAGCCATCGAGCAATCGGCGATCGGCAATCGGCAATCGGCAATCGGCAATCGGCAATCGGCAATCGGCAATCGGCAATCGGCAATCTACCATCGGCCGTCGGCCATGGGTATATACATATATATGTGTATGTGTGTGTGTGTGTGTGTGTGCGTGTGCGTGTGCGGTGCGTGTGCGTGTGCGTGGCGTGTGCGTGTGGTTGCGTGTGTGTGCGTGTGTGTGTGTGTGTGTGTGTGTGTGTGTGTGTGTGTGTGTGTGTGTGTGTGTGTGTGTGTGTGTGTGTGTGTGTGTGTGTGTGTGTGTGTGTGTGTATGCTTCTTTAGTTGGCTACCGAATTCGAAGTCCCAAGTCATTCGCTCAGAAGTATATGTGAATTACCACTGTTGATTTTAGCATTATTCATAATAGTATTTTTGAAGAACGCACATTCATTCAATTTCAATAAAATGTTTCCTGGGGGAATTTTCTCGATTCTGGTCTAGCTTGCACCGCTAGGAACAAGCAAGCCGGTTGCCGATCACGTGGTTATATCGTGACGAACTTGATCTGTGGGTACCCGATGCTTGTGACCAGTGTCAGTCCAAATGAGGGCGCCGAGCTGAACAGTAGCACGCAACATAAACTGAGCAAAAAAGGCTGCGAGACAAAAACAACTGAGACACCTTAACTAATTCGCAATTCGACCCAGCGTATTGAAGCCTAGGATACAAAAACGTCATATTCGGAAGATATGTCAGATTTAGGCCAGAGTGCAGCCAATTTCTGTCGCAGCCGACTGTTTTTAAAGTGTACATGCCGAAACAAAAGGCACCAATTTCGCACTTGGGCTCCTCTGCCAAACACGGAGGGTACAAATTCGAAATTTGAAAACAACGCACCGAATTGATAAAATAGCTTCCACTTCGGCATAAGCCTCCGGCTCGGCACCATAAAGTCAGTCTTCAGGAGCTGCCAAGAGAGCAAATACAGTTAGCTGGTGCCTAAGCTTGACGCCGCCACAGGGCGCCGATCATGTGCCTGCATCCAATATACCTCGCCTCCGCACCCTCGCACACATTGTTCATTACCACGGCAGTACACGACACTAGTAGTGCTTTATGGTGATGCATGCGGCTGCGAGCCGGGCCAGAATACGTAACAGCAATCGGAATTGTTGAATTGATGGCAGCTGCACTGCAAATTGGAGGATTAATGCAGAATAAGTGCGTCCATGATCAATTTGACATCGCTGAGACATACTTTAACATTTTGCACGCAAGAAAAACGATACATGATGCCTAATCTTGCGTACATTTATTTGAACACCGAATATCATTATTCTTGCATGCAATATTTGCACAATATCAGACATCATCGAAACTAGGTTAGTTTTACAATTCACTCGCAGTTATCCTATACATAAATTTCAAACTACGAAAACAATGGAGACAAATCTTAAAAATAAGCCGACGATCAGGAGGACGAATCCATCATCCTGCCTAGCTGTCATGAGAAACCTGACACAAGGTCATCACTGCTTCAATTTAACTTTTGAAATAAAACTAAAATCAGGTACGCCGCCTCGGCTCAAAATTGTAAACCTTCAAAATTGTAAGCCATTCAACATTTACCAGACGACAAATTATAATACACAGGTCAAGTAGAATGCCAAATTCTGCCGAATTAATATCTTTTTGAACCACCATGTGCCATTGCAATTTGAACAGACGAGCCATTAATACTCTAAAGAAAAGGCTGATGAGAAACACTGAAAAACCAAACAACGACATTCTTTATTCTGCAGACATTTTCATTTTCGAAGGAATAGCCCCACAATTACATGAGAGATGACCAGAGCATCATGCTAATGTACGATCTATATTTAGTGGAAATTCGATAACAAGTTGAAAGGCGGGTTTAGAAGGGCTACTTCACTCGCATCTACCCTGTGTGTTGGTGTAGGCTTTGGGCCTAGGAGTAGGAGGACATCTGGTTGTTCCAGATATTAAGATAATTGCAGTTCTGTCCGTCAGCAGGGGGCACTGACATCCAGAATCAGATCCAAGAGGACGCACGTGGCCCCGCCTCATCCTCTACAGGGAGAGCGGGAATCCGGCGGCAAGTGCAGTGCGATCATGCTTACTTTCATCTGTTGTACAATGCAAACAGCCACAATGTGTAAGTCCGCTACAGTGTGCTCTTTCAGCGAATATCCTAAGCCTACGTAGCATGGCTGCATAGGCAGACCACCCTCTACACATCAACGATCATCCAGAACTTACATGACATGAATAGGCAAGGAGACAAAAACACGTCTAGTTTTGCCCTACTCTGATAAAATCGTCTGATCAATTTTTTCCATGTAAATGCTATTTCTGCTTAATCACCAGTCAGGTCGTGGACTGGATGAGTCCTCAACTACGAATGGGCAATCAACTTGAACGAGCGGCCGGCAGGTACAGCTGGGCTGCAGCACTTCTAAGAGGCTTATAACTTCGCCGCGACGGGCTTCAGGAATACGGAATAAGCACTGGCTTATAGCCTAACCCTTTAATAGTTGTGTCTAAATTAATGAAGGTCAGGGTCGTTTACTTCCGCGAGCCGCTTTATACGCCGTCTTGTTTTCGAGCTTTAACATTTCTATTCAGTGGTCTTTTTGTTTAGCAGCACAGTAGTGACAGCGGCATGCGTAAGCGCAAACGTCGTGCTTTACTTCCAATTTTCTATGAACAGATACGACGCTATGCTATCAGATGATTCCACTATTATTATGCTCGTGCAGCACACACAGGGTCGCTCCGAACACTACCATATATCAATGCATATCAATGCATAGACATTACACAACTACTACAATAGAAAGCGCCACCCCGCCTGTCGCTCAGCCTCTATCCGCCGGGCTCGGTGTCGAACATTGGGCTCTTTTCGACGCTTTCAACCGCTAGGTCATATAACGTCGCCAACATCTCACGCCGATTGATCGCGGGTGGACTTGGTAAACGCCGTCGGTCGTGAGATTCGAACCCACGATCTTGCGATCAGGGTCCGACGCTCTACCAACTGCGCTACCGCGGCCCCGCGCTTGACGGCATTGAGCAGCGGCGTTGGCCCTTAGCCTAGCCAGCGCCTGCTTCGCCCGGCGCATTGTCTCGCATACACACTTGGCACAGACGACAATCACCGGAGGACACAAACCACCCCACAATACTTCGGAATATCACCAAGGGTGCAAAACCACCTAACTAATCTGTCTCATCTGTTGTCAAACAATATTGTATTGTTGCTGGTTTCATGAAAAATCAACTATGTAAAGTCAAACAGCACTTGTGCCACCGCCATGGGGCTGGCAGCAATCCTGCAAATTTTTTAAACAAAAAAGCCGTCACGTCCGGCTGGCCGTGAGCGGGTCGTCCCGTCGGACGCCCAATATCGTCGGAGGTGGTGAACACCGCAAACACCCGCAACCGGGAAGCTAGGTGAATACTGCAACGGAACACTTTCAGCCGGGGAGATGGTGAATACTGCAGCAGGACACTTTCAGCCGAGCAGGCGGTGAATACTGCAGCGGACCACCGTCAGCTGAGATGTCCGTCAATTCGGGCGGCGACTAGTCAGCCGCGCCTCAATACGCCAGTTGGCTGTGCTTCGCCCGCCTGTTTGGTGGTGGTTGTGACTTTACGACGCACTCAGCAGCTGAGGCCGTATGGCGTCGCGCGCCTCTCAACCTGGCAGGAAGGCCGGCGCCGCGGGGAATGGAACCCTGTACCTTTGACTCGCCAGACGCTCAGCTTAACCGCCGAGCTACCGACGCCCCGCCCGCCTTTTTGCATTGCAGGCCATTTTGCCAGCCGCTCACGGAGCCGTCGCCGAGTGCGCGCCGGCCAGCTGCAGTGCGGCCAGCCGGCAGACGTGCTCACGATCGGGGACCAGACGGGCGTACCAGACGGGCGTGCCAGACGGGCGGGCCAGATGGGCGGGCCAGACGGGCGGGCCAGACGGGCGGGCCAGACGGGCGGGCCAGACGGGCGGGCCGACGGGCGGGCCAGACGGGCGGGCCAGACGGGCGGGCCAACGGGCGGGCCAGACGGGCGGGCCAGACGGGCGGGCCAGACGGGCGGGCCAGACGGGCGGGCCAGAGGCGCAACGGGCGGGCCAGACGGGCGGGCCAGACGGGCGGGCCAGACGGGCGGGCCAGACGGGCGGGCCAGACGGGCGGGCCAGACGGGCGGGCCGGACGGCACAGCGGCCCGCGCCAGCCACCAGTCGGCGCGAGCCGACCACCAACCGCAGCCGAGTTTCCTCCGACACCCGGCGATGCAAATGCCGCCACAAACACCGCGGCGGCTCCAGCGACGCGTGCCCGGCCGGCGCGCCAGATCCGGGCCATCCGTCTCCGGGCGCGCCGGCGGCGGCGCCAAATTCGCGCCGCCGCCGAGGGCAAGGTCACCGCAACCGGATCCGGCCGGGCCGGAACAGGCGCGCCGGCAGGAGGCGACCGCCGTCGTGCCGCCAGCGGCCGCCGTCGCCGACCGCCGGCGCCGGCCGGGCCGCTGCAGGAGCCACTCCGACAGGCGGCCGCAGAACAGAACACGGCTCGTCAACAGGTGACCTTCCACCGCCGGTCATGACGTCACGGTCCGACCCCGGCCACCGCCGCGCCGCCATCTCTGTAGAGCACCGCAGCCAGGCTGCTACCACGCAGTTGCTACCAGAGATAGCAGTGGGATAGCTGTCGAACGCTTGGTAGCAATGTAGCAATGCCCAGTTGCGATTGCGGCCAAGTGGGCGTAATGTCACAGATACATGCGTGACAGATGAACATGCGTTGCCAGTTAAGTTATCGACTCTGGTTTTGTCCATGCTCGAATGCGACATATTTCTGCGAATGTGGTCTGCGAATGTGGTTGGTGACGATGAACGTGTTCTACGAATGTCGTTTACGGTGTGGTTTTCGGCGAATCATCTCTGTGAATGTGGTCGTTGACAAAGTAAGCAGCTTTGAGTCATGGGAAAAAATAAATAAAAAGTACAATAAGTCATTCATCTTACTCTTACTCATCTGTTCTTCTTACTCATTTACTCTTACTTACACTTACTCTTTACTCTTACTCTTTTTCACCGACTGCTATAAAATGACGCTTTGAGATTTAAGACTAGAAAGTTGGTCGAGTGAACTAATCAAGTTAGCTTTTTCCATGCTAATGAAAACAAACTAAATTTTTCGTGCTAAATAGCCGACAAATGGCCAGAGAACATCTGCAAGATGCTTTGTCACCAATATGTAACATCTTGTATACGCACCCAAGGGATATCTTAGTACACGTCCAGGGGGTTGCGCCTGTTCAGTTATTTAACATGGCCACACTTGCTCGAGAACGGGCCGACATGCTCCAATAAGTACAATGACAACGTTTTACACGCCACATCCTTCCACACATATCGTGCAGTGGCTGCGGTTATACCACACAAATCACTGAATGCAGTACTAATGAGTGATTATGCACATAAAAAGAATGATAATTTTTATCAACTTAAACTGTTTCTGCAAACTCTTGGACCCACAGCCGAATGGTAGGCCAGTCACCTGCAGTACCGTCAGCGTCGCATCAGGGCAAAACACGCAGGATTGAGCGAGTGCACTGACGCGCTCTTATGGATGGGAAGAGAGGAAAACTGTAAACTTTAAAACTGAATTTAAAACCTTTTAAAAATTGTAAATTTAAAACGGAATTTAAAGCTGTAAACTCGGGGGTGGGGTGGGGTGGGTGTAAAAATCACACATGCGTACCATGGGTGTGCAATTTACCAGATAAAGATTAGCATCGGCGCTTCGGGTCACCAAATGCATTCAATAATTATACGACTTGAGAGCGTCTTGACGCCACCCTCAATGGCAGATTTGGGTGTTGCTTTAAAATTCGCCCTGGAGCCCGGTATTGCTCATACACTTAGCCATACTAACCAACACTACTGATCTTCCGACATACTGATCTTCAGGGACGAGGCGGCTGGGAACGAAATCAACGACTTCATGTTTATCGTGTATCAATAAACTGCTTTTGTACCATGCTGACGCATGGCACACAGGCAGTTCAGCAGTTCATGGACGCTGTGCCATGAACAATATATCTCTCACGTGCTCAGAAGAGTCGCAAACGGCCTTTAATTATGATAAATGTAAACACCAGCACATTGTACATAGCGGCCTGTGGAACAATTGATTCGTCATGTTTTAGAGACAATTGATCGGCAAAAAGGATTGGATGCGGTCTTATCCAATGATTTGATGGTCACGAATAAGCGCTTAGAAGCTACAAAAAACAACCAAATCAATACACACTAGAAAGGGAAATGCACATTATAAAAGTAAATTTTACAGTATACATATATCATTTTTGCTTCCGTTGGTCATTGGCTTTACAACACATCAACCGTTGAGTCATGTAGCGTGGCCAACCTTTCACGCCGATTGGTCGCGGGCGCAGAGTAGCGAAAGGTGAGACTCGAACCCACAACCTTTGGATTATGGGACCCCTAGACTACTCGACCCGAGTTTTTGCTTCCTTACTGTCCATATACCCACACATATAGATATACCGCGATTGGTGATTGTGTGTTTGCTTGCGTGCGTCTAAAATTGGCATCTTTTCGGTGTGCACAGTTACCACAAACTGGATTATGACATCTTTATACTGGTCTCAGTGGCCTATTGATACGGAAACGTATGCATGTATGCTCCCCTCGTGCATATCACAGGATATATCGAAGCGAGACACGACTTGACATCCGTGGTAAAATTTGCCGAACACGCGGTGCCGAATCATTTCACAGGGCCGCTCCTATACGACTTCGACTTCTTTGACATTTGACTGGGTTGCATACAGTTGAGAAAGCTCACCAATTTCTAGCTCTAACGCAACCGATTCGGAAATTGCACACGTGATACGGCTGAGAGGGACTCACGCACAATGATTAATGGACCAAAAGGTCATACTGTGTTCGATTGCGTTGCACCCTTTTCAGCGTTCAGCGGCCTTGCATCAAAAGCAAAACAAGGGTCAACGCACAAGTTATGCCTCCCGAAACGATAACACATCGCTTCAAACTTAAACATCGGGTCACCGGTCATTCAAGTTACCGGGTCTCGTGGTCGGCAGGTGAAATTACCAGTTTAGGCACAGCAGCTGCCTCAGACTTCGAAGGAACCTCAACCAGCCGTATGTCGTTGCATGGAAAGAGATGGTTTCAGAATGACTTTGATCCCCCGAATGTTCGAGGAGTCACAAGCCATCTTGAAATTGACCTTCCATCTTCCTACAGCTTGAACGATCAGTTGCGAAATGTTGGTTGAATTCTAAGCCTTGATCAGGCGAGATTCACTAAGGCAAGACCTATTGATCGTGTCCAAAATAATCAATTATAAAATGGATTGGTAAATCAAACTTCTACTCATCCGGCCACATTTCAACAGATACGAAAGGACATAGTTTAACAGCAATATTTAAATACGTGCTCCCAAGAAGGTGACCTAATGACGCAACGCCAGAACCTGTCGAACAGACCCAGGTGTTCGCAATAGGTGCTTCCGAGAAGGTGACCTTCTGATGACGTAACGCCGGCGCATTTGTCAGAACCTGGTGCGCAATTGATACTCGGCCCGACATCGAGTGACCTTTGCATACAACGCACAAGCACCTCAGGCGATTTTAATTGTCAACTGGTACGCAACGTGGTTTCTCCAAGAGACTCACTTTCCGAGGATCACCACCCACGTCACCACGCAAGTATGCTTCCGAAAAGAGTGCGGTTTCGTATCTGACATGTCACTAAGCCCTTATTGGAGTTTAGGGGCGCATCGACTACATCGGTCCCGTCGATGCGCCCTTAAACCCCAATAACCGACTACATCGGCCATGCAGCTCACTAAGCCCTAAACACGGCTGACCAAAATACTGTCCCCAAACAGCGCCGCAACAGACCAGCTTACGAACACACTCAACGTACATATCCACCCGGCGTGCCGCTATATGCCAGCATATGAACACACCTCTACACGGCGTGTCGCTATATGCCAGCTCACGAACACACCTCCACACGGCGAGTCGCTATAAGCCAGCTCACGAACACACCTCCACACGGCGTGTCGCTATAGGCCAGCTCACGAACACACCTCCACACGGCGAGTCGCTACAAGCCAGCTCACGAACACACCTCCACACGGCGTGTCGCTATAGGCCAGCTCACGAACACACTCAACACACACATCCACACGGCGTGTCGCTATAGGCCAGCTCACGAACACACTCAACACACACCTCCACACGGCGTGTCGCTATAGGCCAGCTCACGAACACACTCAACACACACGTCCACACGGCGTGTCGCTATAGGCCAGCTCACGAACACACTCAACACACACCTCCACACGGCGTGTCGCTATAGGCCAGCACATGCACACACGTCCACACGGCGTGTCGCTATAGGCCAGCTCACCGACACACTCAACACACACCTCCACACGGCGTGTCGCTATAGGCCAGCTCACGAACACACTCAACACACACCTCCACACGGCGTGTCGCTATAGGCCAGCACATGCACACACGTCCACACGGCGTGTCGCTATAGGCCAGCTCACCGACACACTCAACACACACCTCCACACGGCGTGTCGCTATAGGCCAGCTCACGAACACACTCAACACACACCTCCACACGGCGTGTCGCTATAGGCCAGCTCACGAACACACTCAACACACACCTCCACACGGCGTGTCGCTATAGGCCAGCTCACGAACACACTCAACACACACGTCCACACGGCGTGTCGCTATAGGCCAGCTCACGAACACACTCAACACACACCCGCAGGCGACGCGCCGCGTGCCAGCCGGAGGCTTTCACCGATCCGCCGTACGTAACGGCGGAGACGGGATTCAACACGGCCGGTCGTCCAGCGTGTCTGAAATAGCCCGGCCGGGACGGCGGCGGCGGCGACAGGGGCGGCCGGCGTGACGCACGGCGACAGGCTGCCACGCCGCCCATTACGGTGGCGGCGCAGATCGCGGCGTGCCGCGGCCGCCTGCCTGCTAACGGCGCAGCTGCCGGCCGGCCGGCCAGCCGACAGCCACCGTCAGGGGACAGCTGACAGCCACGGTCAGGGGACAGCTGGCAGCCACGGTCAGGGGACAGCTGACGGTCAGGGGACAGCTGACAGCCACGATCAAGGGACAGCTGACCATCAGGGGACAGCTGACAGCCACCGTCAGGGGACAGCCACCGTCAGGGGACAGCCACCGTCAGGGGACAGCCACGGTCAGGGGACAGCCACCGTCAGGGGACAGCTGACAGCCATAGTCAGGGGACAGCTGACCGTCAGGGGACAGCCACCGTCAGGGGACAGCCACCGTCAGGGGACAGCTGACCGTCAGGGGACAGCTGACCGTCATGGGACAGCTGACAGCCATAGTCAGGGGACAGCTGACCGTCAGGGGACAGCCACCGTCAGGGGACAGCTGACAGCCATAGTCAGGGGACAGCTGACAGCCATAGTCAGGGGACAGCTGACCGTCAGGGGACAGCCACCGTCAGGGGACAGCTGACAGCCACCGTCAGGGGACAGCTGACAGCCACCGTCAGGGGACAGCTGACAGCCATAGTCAGGGGACAGCTGACAGCCACCGTCAGGGGACAGCTGACAGCCATAGTCAGGGGACAGCTGACAGCCATAGTCAGGGGACAGCTGACAGCCATAGTCAGGGGACAGCTGACCGTCAGGGGACAGCTGACCGTCAGGGGACAGCCACCGTCAGGGGACAGCTGACAGCCATAGTCAGGGGACAGCTGACCGTCAGGGGACAGCTGACCGTCAGGGGACAGCTGACAGCCATAGTCAGGGGACAGCTGACCGTCAGGGGACAGCTGACAGCCACCGTCAGGGGACAGCTGACAGCCACCGTCAGGGGACAGCTGACAGCCATAGTCAGGGGACAGCTGACAGCCATAGTCAAGGGACAGCTGACAGCCATAGTCAGGGGACAGCTGACCGTCAGGGGACAGCTGACAGCTGACCGTCAGGGGACAGCTGACAGCCATAGTCAGGGGACAGCTGACCGTCAGGGGACAGCTGACAGCCATAGTCAGGGGACAGCTGACCGTCAGAGGACAGCTGACAGCCATAGTCAGGGGACAGCTGACCGTCAGGGGACAGCTGACCGTCAGGGGACAGCTGACCGTCAGGGGACAGCCACCGTCAGGGGACAGCTGACAGCCACCGTCAGGGGACAGCTGACAGCCATAGTCAGGGGACAGCTGACCGTCAGGGGACAGCTGACAGCCACCGTCAGGGGACAGCTGACAGCCACCGTCAGGGGACAGCTGACAGCCATAGTCAGGGGACAGCTGACAGCCATAGTCAGGGGACAGCTGACCGTCAGGGGACAGCTGACAGCTGACCGTCAGGGGACAGCTGACAGCCATAGTCAGGGAACAGCTGACCGTCAGGGGACAGCTGACAGCCATAGTCAGGGGACAGCTGACCGTCAGAGGACAGCTGACAGCCATAGTCAGGGGACAGCTGACCGTCAGGGGACAGCTGACCGTCAGGGGACAGCTGACCGTCAGGGGACAGCCACCGTCAGGGGACAGCTGACAGCCACCGTCAGGGGACAGCTGACAGCCATAGTCAGGGGACAGCTGACCGTCAGGGGACAGCCACCGTCAGGGGACAGCTGACAGCCATAGTCAGGGGACAGCTGACGGTCGGCCGTCTCACTGACACTGACACTGGCCTGGAGCCGAGCCAAGTGCCCACCTGAAGCCAAGCAGAGTGGCCACCTGAAGCCGAGCGGAGTGTCCACCCGCACACAGCCGTTGCTGTCGCGCCAGCTTGGCAGTCTCTCAGATCAGCCCACCGACACGGTAGCGTCTCGTTTGCACTGCGCTGGTGTGATGGAGGCCGGACACGGACTGCCCTAACCGGGCCGACGCTGTAGTTCCGACTTCGCTGCGTACCGAATATACCAACAGCTAGTAGCCCGATAAGCAAAGCCTGAACTCTCAGCTTGTCAGCTCTTGTCTGAGCCTGTATTCTAAAAACCTCAAACGGGCAGTTGCTTGTTCATTGGCACCCTCCGTGACAGTTCGTCGAATTGTCGGCACCATAGCCAGGGGCCGACGGCACGTGGCTGCTGCATCTATATTGAGCACGCTCCCAGTGCGCAGAGATCTGAGGATTTTTCGAGCATGGAGTTCAACATATACTAACTCAATTCTTTCCAATGCAGGCAGTAAAATTCGCATACTATTTGATTATCATACCCAACGCGACACAGCGCCTCGACTGTTCATCTATTTTCCAAATTATTCAAACAGGAATTGGCTTTCAAAAGCAAGGCACGATGTCTTCCAGGCAGAAATGCAATTAAATTAATTGAAGGTAAAGGTAAAAGTATATGCAGGAAAATCAAACGAAATCACACAATGCAGATTCCTGTGTCAATTGTCGGCTGAATACTGGCTTGAAAGTGTCTGAAATTCAGCTGTACTTCAAACATTAGTGGTGGGAGGACAGGCAGATGAGATACTTCAATCTTCTTCGAAGCGATGCAAATGAAAATAAATGGTAATTTTCCGAACCGGAAACAAATCTGTAGCAAACTGAATGGCGCGTTCAACTTTGCGGCTGTCTCACTGAAGAAAAAAAAACTGCAAGAAAAAAGCGAACACCTTCCGTGTTCATCGCATCTTAGCTTATCGCACAGTGGCGCACAATTTCTGTTTTGCGGCTTCGTTCGCATTGCTACTTGTTGCGCAGCAATTGCACGTGGGTGAATTGCAATTTAACACTTGGCCGCAACTGCCATTTGGGGATATCGCGAGTTGGTTAGTTAGATATTTGTACTTTTTGGCCACTGGGGACATAAGTGCAACAGCCATGACAGGATATTTTGGCGTATTATTCATGACTGAAAGTCATGTAAGATCTGCGCAGTTTTTGTCCAAACGAAGACTACGTTGGTGGAAAAAGAGCGCTGCAACCGGCAAAAAGTGCTTCAAAATGCATCAAGGTATAAATTGCTTTTTTTGCAAGATCTACAATACATTTCATGTGAACTTTTCCCTTTGGTACGGTCATGTATTACTCCCAGCAAGATTAATCAACAAAAAACCGATCCTTTCCATTGCCATGTCCTTTGATCCAGAAATAAATATACGACGTATCCTTTAATATAAAAAATTGAACCGAGGTCTTGCTGGGGAGGCTTAAAGAACCAGGGTCCTATTACTAAGCCGAGCTAGTTGCATGAATTCCAGTTCAACGATATAATTTTGACCGAAAGCCTAACGTGCAATCAACGCACCGATTCGGCCGCCGGTGGCCCGGCTCCGGCCTTATCTGGCCAGCTACCAACTGACCCTCCCGAACGGGCCTAAATGCGAGCGCGTGAAGCGACTCGAACCCTGTGCTGCAAGGACAGCGGAGACAGATGCAGCCCAGCGCTCCAACTAACTGAGCTAGCGGGGCGGCAACATCCAATGAGCAACTTCAAATGCTCAACACTTCAAATTCGCTACATCGAGCCCATGTCGGTATTCTCTGATGCGACCATCGGCTCAGCCTAGCCACGCTCGGCGGTAACTCGCGACGTTTGGAGTTGCCGCCATCGCGACAGCCGGATGTCACGTGACAGTCGGCTATCACGTGACAGCCGGCTATCACGTGACAGTCGACTGTCACGTGACAGCCGGCTATCACGTGACAGTCGACTGTCACGTGATAGCCGGCTATCACGTGACAGTCGACTGTCACGCCGGGCCGGCGGACGGACGGAGCGATGTCAATATGGAGCGGAAGCTCTACGTGCCCTCACGGAGCGTATCGATACGTGTGGCGCACGCCCTGTAATGTCCGGGTGGTGTCACCGACACGATGCGGCTTCCATTAACCGGAACGTGCGTAACATTTGTGCAGCTGCTTCCCCTCATGACGATGCATTGCAATGGAACGTTAAATAAACTCAACCAAACATACCTGAATCAATAATCATTTAAGATCACCGAAGACGATGAATTAGAATGAACATCATCTGCGCACGGTTTAACGTACTTGAAATGCTAGAAATGCCCCGGACATTCTTCCACAGCATCGGCAAGGTTGGGTGAGACATGCGGGAGAAAGATGTGCAACGCAATGCAATGAAAACTAATGCGAACAACCAGAACAAAGATCTAGGAAATGACCATAACATGACCTTCCATTGCGGGACGGATGACTACATTATCGCCGCTGACTGGAACGCTAGACGGCAGTCGCAGAGGCCACGCACGTGCAGGGACAGTGCACGTGCAGGGACAGTGCACGTGCAGGGACAGTGCACGTGCAGGGACAGTGCACGTGCAGGGACAGTGCACGTGCAGGGACCCGGCGCCGGCCAAGTGCGGCACACGGCGGAGACGACGGGCCGCCGACCCACCTTGGCCTGTGCAGACAACGCCACCCAGGTGCCCGAGCTGAGGTCGGGCCGAGCTTCGCCTATCCGACGCAGGATGGTCGCCGGGCTGTCCGCCTCGCTGTTGGCGAACGGCGGCCTCCTGCGGCACGGAGACGCGACACACTGTCAGATGCAGATGTCAGATGCAGATGTCAGATGCAGATGTCAGATGCAGATGTCAGAGGCAGATGTCAGATGCACGGCGAACCCGTGCTCAGCACCGCCGCACGGCAATATGGCGGGTATTGGCTGCACAGACACCTCGACCGTCGAGTCATGCAGTGTCGCCAATCTCTCGCGCCGACTGGTTGCGGGCGAAGAGTAGCGATAGGCGAGACTCGAACCCACAATCCTTCCGATTGTGAGACCGGCAACTTACCCCTCGACTACTCGTCCCGGCAATATGGTAAACACATCACAACCGAGAGACTGTGGATGTGCGTTGGCTCGTGATTCAAGCCAGACCGAGTGGGCCTGGAAACTGGGAGCACCCTCTTCACCGTGTTATCGTGCTACTGCTATCGGACACACTTCGGCAGCCTTTATCGCACACGTAATTAAACAATGAATTGTGGACGGTAGAAGCGATCCAATGGTCCTAATGGTGCAGCCAAGCCCACGTCACCAAGCAGGTGGCACCGCCAAGGCCACCTGCTTGCCAGCACCCCGCGCCGGCGCCGGGCTGCACGCCATGCGATTTCCAGGCCGCAATTTTTCATCTGCTCCACCTGCTTTACTACCACACCGATGTCTTCAATTGGATTGGTTAATGAGTGAGCTGTTGAAAAGAAAAGATTATCCATCTAGCCGTGCTATCAAACTACCCAGCATGGCGCTTGAAGGGCAGATTGTGAGGCCAAAGTTCTGAGATGAGCTCGTCGACTATACGACTCATTCGTCTCATAAATGTTCACTGATCGGTACGCACTTTGCCTTCGTTAATTGATCGGCTCGCCCATATCCGTCACGCAGTGCCGTAAAGTACACAGACGCACACCTGAAACAGTACCTCAACAGCCACGCGTTGAATATCGACAATCAAGGCCCAGTGGAAGGCGGCCATTTTAACATCATGTGGCCGATAACGTAAGTGCCACTTCGACACTGATTGGCGCTGGAACATGACCCGAACGCCTCAAACAAGTCGCAAAAGGAAATGTTCGACGGCAATCAAATCACATGCATTAGCAATACCAGGCGATGAAACCTGCATGCTCATGTCCCGCAGTTCACCTAAGAATAAGTTCAACACATTAATAAGAGGGCAGCGAATAAAGCAAAACCATTGTCAACGCGACGATCACGCATATGAAGTTGGATTTTTTCAGTAATACAATGCGGCTAGTTTCAGTGTAATACAACGAAGAATGGCTGTTAACCCGCGCCGTCTTTCCGGTCAAATCCTCCCACCCCGTCTCGGGGGGGGTGAAGTCCCCCTCTAAAATCCAAACTAAACTAAGCATCGCACGAAAACGAAAGAGACGTCATCGGAAAGCGCTCGACGAGTAGGGTCCGGGTCCACCCCCCAAAAAAAAATTCCCCCAAACGGTGACGTCACCAGAGGGGCTATATATTTCACGACTTTTCACGACTTCCATTATGTTTTTGACTCTGGGGAGTTCATTTTGGGATATATGAAAAAACAAAATTTATTTGGAATGAGAAAAGGACAGCGAAATTGAGCAGGGCTATAAGTTTTTTCCCCCCAATTTTTTTTTTTTAATTTCACAATTTTGAGTTTTCAAGTTTTCTTTAATTTTTCTTTCCCAATGGGTAGAGCAGGCCGAGAAACGTTGTTGGAAGTCAACTTGCCCTAGTAAAAAATGCTTACTTTAGCCAGAATCCTGTATTTGAACTGCTATTTGGCAAATATGCAAAATTTATATGTAGTAAAAAACGAAAAAAAAGAGAAAAATTCCACTCGTACGTTTTGTTGCATCCGCAAAGATAAGCAAACGCTGCAAGTTTCATTAAAATATATGTATCCGTTAAAGCGTGACGACTGGCTGAACGTTTTTGGAGGTGACCTCACTTGACCTTGACTAACTCGTTGACTCAAGGTGACCTGACCAAACATTTTTGAATCCGCATGTCCAATTGATGTGGGA
>JAOTOL010000896.1:125000-158782 GCA_034440575.1 Imbricaverruca yamaguchii | reverse complement strand
TAGCTCCTGCACGTATGCATGACAAGTAGGAGGGATTTTTTTTCGGGGGTAAGAAACTAAACTCGGTCCGCCCCCTCCTCAGCGCTACTAAAACACTGGAAGATAATTGGCCGGCGAGGCCACAGAAACGGCTAGACAAGCCACATACGCTCATTCCCTCTACTCCCAACTGCAGGCTAGAAGAGGTACTGCTCAGGGATTGCCGGAAATTCATTCGGAAATTGATTAATTAACCCGCTTCATATCAGATTCTTTGATACCATAGGCATGGGGATCGCTTTGCATACACAAAGGGAGACCACTGGCTACTCAATCATTAACCCGCACAGTCCGGGAGGGGGGGGAGGGTTCGTTGACGACCCCCTAAGGTTTTCTGCGGTGTGTGAAAGAACGGCGCACGGCACCGCGCCAAAATTTGGCATATCTTTTCCCACATCAATTTGCCATGTTGTGTCAAAATTTTCAAGCCAGGTCATCTAGGGTTAACGAGTTAGCAAGGTCAAGTAAGGTCACCTCCAAAAAAGTTCAACCAGTCGTCACGCTTCAACGGATAAAGATGTTTTAATCAAACTTTCGGCTCTTTATTATATTTAGGGATGCAACAAAACGCACCAGAGAAATTTGTGATGTTTTTCCAGTTCTTGATTACTTATTTGTTTTCTATATTTTCCCATTAGAGTTAAAATCGAAGATTATATGTCCATGATTTGAGCAACGTATTCGCATACGCTTTCAACATCCTATTCGCATACTCTCCGATTTCTTCCATTTTTTTTCATGACATGATCTTTGTCGCTTGCAAAAGTAAGGCAAACAACAATTATTCAGTAGGCCGACCGGTTCGATCTCCAGAGGTCAAGAAAGGTCATTGGGATCAAAAACAGGGTACCCATAACTTCAAAGTATTTCACTTAGAGGAATGATTCCAACGCCTAGATGTCCGCTGTCCATCAAAGATGCGGCACATCGAATTACGTGACCTTCAATGTCATAGTTTGACCTCAAGTCACCAAAGTTGGTTTTACTCATGTACTATATCTTTTTACGGCATACTAAGGTAAAATCATGGTGACTCATTAAATAGGCCTGCCTTTTGCAGGAGATAGTCTACATAGGATGTACATAGAGCATAACGACGAAAATAACCCATTATGGTCACAAATTCATCACCGTTCGCCAAAAAAATCCCCAAAAAAGCCAATGCACCACATTCTTGTGTACCCGATAATTTCCACAACATTTGGCGGTATGCAGCATACCAAGTCAACTGGTCACTCGAGGTCACCATTTGACCTCAGGTCTACGAAAACTTTCCCATTGCCCCTATGGAAAATTCACGTACAGAATAACAGTTTCCTGAATACATGTACCGGATGGATATTTGTGCTGAATAATCGCCCATCGACCAAGGAAGCAGCACTTCCGAGCACGTGACCTACAAGGTCAACGTTTGACCTTAGGCCAGGTTTGACGAAATTCAGGAGATGAAAGTTGTCCACTGGTGTACCACATATTGGCCAAACGAAGCATTTAATGTGGACTATCTCAGCACTCATGCATGCATTACCAACACAAGAAGCAGCACACCGCATGACCTGACTTCTATCGATGACGTATTTCATCAGGTAGCACCAGCATCCCATTCAGCAACGCATTCAGAAACTCATTCACCAACATCTTCTGTTTCTGAATGATTGAAAACAACATCACTATCAATGAAATCAACATCATTCATCCAATCACATGTCTCTGAACTGTGGTTTACGGTTGGCAGATTAGTCATATCTTCCAATGTAAACACTGATTTAAACTGCTTGCTCAGCTCCTCAACCATCTCACTATCCTCACCCAACATAGTCCCATTTACTTCCAATAGACCAATTGTGCAAGAGACTTTACTCAGGTTGCAAACACTGAAACACTTTTTTTGCTGTCCCCATTACAGTTTCTAGAAAAATCAAATTCTTTTGCTCGCTTTGCTACTCTGGTTTTCTACTTCATAGCGTCTCTAACTTTTTGATTCGATATTATTTTTACGATATTTGAAGCCGCCTTAAACACTCCAAATGCATCTTTCGTAGCCTTAATTGACTTAATGAAATCTGACGTAAGCCACGCTGGCTTTCCTGTCCTTTTGCACCTTTGCTTTTGGGGTCATATCTAATTTGAATTTCCTTCAAGTATGATCTGAACTTTTCGCACATTTCACCGGCATTTAAATTGGTGAATTCTTCTTCTCATTTTATGGCACTTAAAGGCGCTCTCATGCAGCCAAAGTCTGCCGTGTTAAAATTTGGAGCCTTTGCCAAATCATCCTTGATTGTGTCCTCTACTTGTGCCTCGTATCTCACTATGTTATGACCACTTCTTCCCAGAGTTTCTCCTACAGTTACGTCTTGAACTAAATCACTGAAATCTGTGAAGACAAGGTCCAATAATGAACCCTAGCTGGTTGGTTCCGTTGCAAACTGGTGCAAGAACAAGTCCTATTCAAGGCATTTTCTCGACATTTCACATGATGGGGAGCTAATACCAAGATTTTCGTATACTTTTGGCCTAAAGTCACCAAGAATATGGCATTTCCTCTGACAGTTTCTACTGACTTCCTCACAAATCAACTTATCGAGCTCCAGTTGCTGAGAATTTCCCTCCCCAAATAGTTTTACAGTTTAACATGGGAACCTGTGGAGTATGCCCTCCATCACTCCCCCCCCTCCGACCCGATTTGATTTGATCCCGCCCATTGCCTACATGTAGGTATTGTGCCCCTCAATGCTTTTCGAAACTTAGCGTTTATTAGCGTACCTGATGGAGCTTTCTTTTCCATATTGATTGGTTTCCTGTTTACTTTTGGGGCCTTGTTGACCGCCTTGTGCGACTCTTATTGAGTCCCGGAGCCTCCTTTCCCAAATTATGTGCCTACTCTCAAGTTTTTGGGGCCTTCTGTGTTTGGAGCCTCTTGTTCTCACTTAGGTGTGGGAACTTTCCTCCTGGTAGACTCGTCGTTACCCCTAGGTGTTTCCTTTTCCAAATTAAGGGCATCCTTTCACAGCTCTGGAGCTTGATCCTCCTCTTCGTACCTGCTCCCATTTCTGTCTTAGGGGCCTCCGCTCATTTCCTCGGGTCTCCTTGCGGGTTGTTGGGCCTCTATCGATCATGGAGGCCTCTTAGCCCGTTTTAGGGACACCTCTTGAGTTCTTCAGAGAACTTCTCTTCTCTTCTGAAGACCTCCGTGCCCAAATTAGAGGCTTTTTCTCGCCTACTGGAACCTTCTCTGTGATTTGATCCTCTTTGCCCACCTTAATGGTGATCTCTTATGTTCCAGTGGATTTCTCTTCTTTCTTCTTCATTCAAGTTAAGAGCACCCTCTCATATCTCACTGATCTTTCATTTCCTGTGGGTCGTCTTACCCACCTTGGGGCCTCCTCTTGTGTCCGGGAGCCATCTCTTGTATCCTATGGTCTTCCTCTCTCATCTCAGAGGCCCTTCTTCCATCACGACGGCTCCTTTCCAATCTTGTGGCATTCTCCTCGAATTAGGGGCCTCCTGTGACGCCTCAATATCCTCATCTTCTGCCCCGCTGGATCCTTGTCCATGTTGAGAGTCTCCTCTTGCGTCTTCAGAGCCCCATCTCCTGTCTCACAGTCTCGCGTCTTAAGCCCTCCTCTCAATACCTGGAGCATCGTTGCTCGCATTGGTTGACCTTTTCTAATCATCGCTCGCATCGGGACATCCTTTTCTGTTTTTTTTTGCGACTAATACTTCATCTCTGGTACCTTCCATCCTCGCCTAGAGGACTCATGCGTTGATCTTTTCTAGGTTGAATTGTTTCGAAAATATTTTATGCTGGAACTGAATTTTTCCGCTAGTCGTAAGCAAGCTTTCTGTATATGCCACTGCGTGCATGTATACATTTCTGAAGCTTATCATAACGGTGTCCCATGTACGGAGGAAAACCCAACTCTCGGTTTCCTGCAACGACTGGCTTCGTGTTTTCATGGTAAGTGAATATGTTGATGTCATGAGTTGATCTCGCTATACCACTGAACTAATGGGCATATCTCAGTGGCGTTTACTTTTCATATTGACCGTATCCAGGGGCAAATCCAGACATTTTGATGGGCGAGGAACTCGTCTCGAGTGTCAACACAGATCGAGAAGACTTCAAGGGTGTACTCGAATATCTCTGAGGGGCACCTTTTCTACCCAGATGGGTGCCCTTTGCTGGAGAATAGACGGTGAAGGGAAGTGGGTGAGCACACGAGCGTCGTGGCATGGCGCGTTTTTCAGCCGGAAGGAAACAACTCTTTCATGGGGGAGAGTAGAGTCCCTCGGTGCGCCTTCCTCTTCCCTGGTGGTGGGGTTCTGGCACGCCACGTCATCATGTCAAATTGTTCGTAGTTCTACTGTCACGCGAAGCCGGACACATTTGTTCGTGCTCTGGCCAGCTGTGCTTAGTGCGCACATTCTCAGTGGTGTGCTTGGTGCTTAGTCAGTTTTTTTTAAAGGAATGAATCGAAGACGAATATCATTCAAAATGTAGACATGTCGTGCATCTGAATACTAATGATAGTTTATTCAAGATGTTTAAAAAAAAATTAAATTACTTTGAAAATCCGCTGTGTCATATCCCCGGTGCATGGCGTGGAATTAAACACAGCCAATTTGCGCAGCCTGACCTAGCCAACTGAGGTGGGAATTCCGGTCCAGCGAATTGATTCAGCTGTTGGTTTCACGTGTCGCCAGAGCTGTCACAGGGTCAGTCGACGCTTCTGGTCGTGACCTGCCATGTCAGCTGCCAGCTGACCTTGTCGACTTCCTATGGCCGACTGAGCAGTCAGTGCGATATAACTGGGACGCCACGAAATCTTGCGACCCAGAAGTCCAGTTTCAATTGTTGTCACACGGACTGATACACAAGGAAAAATGATGTTGGCCGCAAGCAATCTTTCAGAAAATTCATTTGGAGAGCGGTGTATGCATTCGCTATGAGGGTCCGCAGAGATGAGCGGGTCAACTCCACAAATATACATGATGAACACATAGATGACATGGGGTCATGTTCGCCATCAACTATTGAGGACACATGATCCCCTCAGAGGTACAGAAAGTCGTGCCGAGTGAACACCCGCCGGAGAACACCACGTGTGCGCATCACATGACCTGGACTCCCCATTGCGCTGATTGCACCACTGTATGTCCGCGCCGCTGATATCATTGCGCTACACGGTTGCGAGGGTGTGTGGCCACTTATCTGCCGTTAAGACCAGCCGCCGTGCTCGGCCGGACTGCCGACTGCTGGCCGCGTCCGCCAGGCCAGCCCACACGGAGAAGGCCGCCACGGGTCGTCGACCTGAGAAAGCGGGACCGATGTTCGTCCGGGGAGACAATGCGTCCGACGTCGGCGCGCCGCGCCAGCGTGGAAGCCGAACCGCAGGCGGTGCCGGCGGGGCCGGCCGGCCCGGCGACGAGCGGGTGTGGCCGACACGCATTGTGGGCCACCGGGCCGAACTGGGTCACGGACACAGCGAGCGGCGCGAGACTGTCGACCGCTGGCTACGCCGCCGGCGTGTTCTGTTGGCCGACTCAGCACAGGCAACGGGGCGGACACACGAGAGTACTGAGACGACCACCGTGTACAGCTCGCGTGCTTGTTCGGCCCACCAATCCATACAGCTGACCACTTCCCATACCACTGACCTCAGCGTCGTCACGTGCTCGGCTAGTCCGGCCCACCAGCCCATACGGCTTACTTCAGCGTCGTCACGTGCTCAGCTGGCCCGGCCCACCAGCCCATACGGCTGACCTCGGCGTTGTCACGTGCTCAGCTGGTCCGCCCACCAGCCCATACGGCTGACCTCGGCGTCGTCACGTGCTCAGCTGGTCCGCCCACCAGTCCATACGGCTGACCTCGGCGTCGTCACGTGCTCAGCTAGTCCGGCCCACCAGCCCATACGGCTGACCTCGGCGTCGTCAGGTGCTCAGCTGGTCCGGCCCACCAGCCCATACGGCTGACCTCGGCGTCGTCACGTGCTCACGCAGCTGTCCGGCCCACCAGCCCATACGGCTGACCTCAGCGTCGTCACGTGCTCAGCTAGTCCGGCCCGCCAGCCCATACGGCTGACCTCGGCGTCGTCACGTGCTCAGCTGGTCCGGCCCACCAGCCCATACAGCTGACCTCAGCGTCGTCACGTGCTCAGCTAGTCCGGCCCGCCAGCCCATACGGCTGACCTCAGCGTCGTCACGTGCTCAGCTGTCCGGCCCACCAGCCCATACGGCTGACCTCGGCGTCGTCACGTGCTCAGCTGGTCCGGCCCACCAGCCCATACGGCTGACCTCGGCGTCGTCACGTGCTCAGCTGGTCCGGCCCACCAGCCCATACAGCTGACCTCAGCGTCGTCAGGTGCTCAGCTGGTCCGCCCACCAGCCCATACGGCTGACCTCGGCGTCGTCACGTGCTCAGCCAGTCCGGCCCACCAGCCCATACGGCTGACCTCGCGTCGTCACGTGCTCAGCTAGTCCGGCCCACCAGCCCATACAGCTGACCTCGGCGTCGTCACGTGCTCAGCTGGTCCGGCCCACCAGCCCATACAGCTGACCTCGGCGTCGTCACGTGCTCAGCTAGTCCGGCCCGCCAGCCCATACGGCTGACCTCGGCGTTGTCACGTGCTCAGCTGGTCCGGCCCACCAGCCCATACAGCTGACCTCGGCGTCGTCACGTGCTCAGCTGGTCCGGCCCACCAGCCCATACAGCTGACCTCAGCGTCGTCACGTGCTCAGCTAGTCCGGCCCGCCAGGCCATACGGCTGACCTCGGCGTCGTCACGTGCTCAGCTGGCTCGGTCGTCACCTGGGGTCGGAGGAGAGTCAGAATGCCGACTGACTTTTCCACACCCGGTCGGCTTCGCCGTCGTACAGCCGGTCACGTGATCGGCTGGACTGTTTGTCAGTCCAGTCATGAGCTGTTGTGCTGTTGGGCTGTCGGGCTGTTGGGTTCGGCCGTTGTTCTGCTTGAAAATCTGGTCGTGGCCTAGCTGATTGTGTTCTCGGTTGATGCAGTCAGGCTGTGGTCCAGCTCGACAGATGGTCAGCTGGACTGCTGGACTGTTGGACTGCTGGTCTGTTGAACCGCTGGGCTGTTTGGCTGCTGGGCTGCTGGATTGCTGGACTGTCGGACTGTTGGACTGTTGGACTATTGGACTGTTTGGCTGTTGGACTGCTGGACTGTTGGACTGCTAGATTGTTGGACTTTTGGACTGGTGGGCTGTTGGACCGCTAGATTGTTGGACTGTTGGACTGCTGGACTGTTGGACTACTGGACTGTTGGATCGCTAGATTGTTGGACTGCTGGGCTGTTGGACTACTGGTCTGTTGGACTGCTGGGCTGTTGGACTGCTGGGCTCTTGGGATTTTGGACTGCTGGACTGATGGTTGTTGGGCTGTTGGTTGCTGGGCTGTTGGTTGTTGGGCTATTGGACTGCTAGAATGTTGGGCTGCTAGGCCGTTGGGTTGCAAGACTGTTGTTTGTTAGACTGTTATCTGTTGGGTTGCTAGATTGTTGTGATGTTGGTCAGTTAGACTGGTGAACTATTCGACTGCTGGACTGTTAGACTGCTAGGCCATTGGGCTGGTGGGCTGTTGGACTGCCGGGCTATTGGACTACTGGACTGTTGGGCTGCTGGGTTGTTGGACTGCTGGGCTGTTGGGCTGCTAAATTGTTGTGTGCCAACCGATGTGTCACAGGATGCTGCAGACACGGCTGGCCGGAACAGCAGGAGCAGTAAACGGCCGGACAGCCATCACACAAGGTGTGGCCCCCTCGGATCGGCGGTCCCCCCTCGGACCGGCGGTTCCCCCTCGGACCGGGGGTCCCCCCTCGGATCGGCGGTCCCCCCTCGGATCGGCGGTCCCCCTCGGATCGGCGGTCCCCCCTCGGATCGGAGGTCCCCAGCACTACATGGCCGGCTAGGCAGCAATACACCAGGCATCCGGTGGCCCACATCTGGCATCCGGTGGCCCACATCTGGCATCCGGTGGCCCACATCTGACATCCGGTGGCCCACATCTGGCATCCGGTGGCCCACATCTGGCATCCGGTGGCCCACATCTGGGATCCGGTGGCCCACATCTGGCATCCGGTGGCCCACATCTGGGATCCGGTGGCCCACATCTGGCATCCGGTGGCCCACATCTGGCATCCGGTGGCCCACATCTGGCATCCGGTGGCCCACATCTGGCATCCGGCAGCCCACATCTGGCATCCGGTGGCCCACATCTGGCATCCGGTGGCCCACATCTGGCATCCGGTGGCCCACATCTGGTATCCGGTGGCCCACATCTGGCATCCGGCAGCCCACATCGCGCCATCAGGCCCCCATGCTAGGTATGCATTCAGATGCATGATACATCCGGCCCATCACGGAATTCGTCTCGGCTTGTGTGAGTGGCAGCACCATTACCCTTCTGGCAAAAGGGTCAAAATCTTCTCCAATGGATCCCTCAGCATGGTGATGCATCAGGGGTGCAGTGTCACAATGTACAGCATCTGACAGATAGGATCCCAGCGCGCGCTTCCCGAGGTGAATAGTACGTGCTCTACTGCATTGTGTTCCCCGGGTAGGTTGGTTGGTTATTTGAGTTTATGGTCGCGTCGACCGCGTCGGTCATGCAGCGTCCTTGTGTTCCCAGTGAAAATATTCCAGTCGACAATACTAGAATGGATAACACCCCACGAGCGGTGTGCCAGTGGGTAGACGTTCATTTGATATGGCGATTCACATTACACTTGCCATTTGCGCTTCCATCGATTTCCCATTGGCTCCAATCATACAGTGGGTCGTAAATACTTTCGCAGAGCCCGGCTGAAGTCATTCCAGTGGACACTGCCTCCGTGGATAGCACTCCAGTGGACAGTGACCCAGTGGACAGCATCACGATCGACGGTACCGCAGCGAGCAGTACTCGGGCCGTTGACCTGGATTCGCGCGCGACGGCCGGCCCGAGTCACGTGACCAGCTGTCGCCGCCGTCGGCTGGATAAGCGGCACAGTGCTCCCGTTTCCAGCGCCGTCACGTGACCGCAAGCTTCAACACTTTCGCCGCCCGGACCGGGGCGGTGTCGGAGGCGGCGGAGGCGGCGGAGGCGGTGTCGGAGGCGGCGAGGCGGTGGAGGCGGTGGAGGCGGTGTCGGAGGCGGCGGAGGCGGCGGAGGCGGGCGGTGGGGAGCATCACCAGGGTAACAGGCAAAATGGGGCGGGAGTTACCGCCAGACTGGGGGGTTGTAGAAGGGGAGCAGGGCGGGAATTACCGCCAGACTGGGGGGGTGTAGAGGAGGGGAGCGGGGCGGGGATTACCACCAGACTGGAGCTGTGTAGAGGGGCAGCGGGACGGGAATTACCGCCAGACTGGGGGGTGGAAGGGGAGCGGGGCGTGGATCACCGCCAGACTAGGGGGTGTAGAAGGGGAGCGGTCTGGAGCTGTGTAGAGGGATTACCGCCAGACTGGAGCTGTGTAGAGGGGAAGCGGGATGGGAATTACCGCCAAACTGGGGAGGGCGACAAGGACCGCCACCCTGATATTGGAGACAGAGGATAAGGTGGTGTGGCCATCAGGTGAGTCATCATGGGCGACGTCAAGTACAGGTGGGGCTACTACGGGCGGGGGTCAGTGCACGTGGAGACATCAGAGGAGAGGTCAAGTAGAAACGTACAGATGGGATCACCAGAGGCGAAGTCAGTGAATCCAGGATCATCGGAGACCAAGTCAAATAGAGGCGAGGTCATTATATGCGGAGTCACTATAGACGGGTTCAGAACATGCGAGGTAGCCAGAGGCAAAGTAAACGTACATGCGAGATCAGCATATGCGGGCCATCGTAGATGGACTGAGAATATGCGGTGGAGCAAGGGGCGAAGTCAGAGCAGGTGGGGTGATCAGAAAGGGATCACCAGCACTTACCAATGGAGCTATAGTATGCTCTTTTTGAAACGTCAATCAAGAAGACGAATGCAGCTACTTGAATATGATAATAAGATGAGAAGGCGATGCAGCGAAGTTTGCTTGGCAGGCGGTGCTGAGGTATCCGGGGACCGAAATATTAGTTAAGCTGGTGCAGAAGTTACCAGGGATGGCAATAATGACTAAAGCAGTGCTTGGATTACCGGGGACTGCAAAAATGAGTACGTCGGTGCCGAGGTTACCGTGGCTAGTAATAATGGCCAAGCTCTTTTCCATGGCACTTGGGTATCATCAGCATTTAGGGATCTCGCTGACATTAACACCCCCGGGTCTTTTGTATCATGCTTTTCCTTGTTTTTCCCTTGGTATAACGTTTTTAGACCTTTGGACACACGCACTGTTAGTTTTGAACGTTAAATCTGGGAGATTGTTATAAACATCTCCTGACAGATCAACATTTTCAACATTAATCATAGAATGGTGTCACACTCGTTTGATAACATAGGCGCTATGGTAAGTACACCACGATACAGAAGCTATGGCTATGGCTATGCTCTGGCGGTCTCAGCCATTCGGGTCGTATATGTTCCCATTTGCTCATGCTACAAACTAGTTCAGTGGAGGCTGCGAGAAGTCTCTCGGGTAGATAATTTGCGACCAGTCATCGATGTTTGAAAATCAACTACGAGACAAGCTCTCTGCCATGGCGTAACCTGACCTACGCTAAGCCAACTTAGCCCCACCGTATGCGAATGTATTCTGCTGCACGCCATGTTTGGGTGCATTTGCATCTCATCACATATTTCACCGCTCATCATGGCCCAGTTCATGTTCTTCCTTCATCGGCGATTTATGATCCAGGTTGTGTTCTTCCTTCATCGGCTCATTATGACCCAGGTCATGTTCTTCCTTCAGCTACGTTTATGACCCACCGGTAACATTTCCGAGCCAGTTCATACGCGAGCACCTGCACATACACATGCGGTCTGAGCGCCGTTGCTCACGACAGAGGTCATTGTGTTATCCTGTGCAGCATTAGCCTACTCCAGGCCGGTGCGGCCCCGTCAGCGGACTTCGCTGCAGCCATCAGCTCAGCTTAGTAACGTCTGGCGACTCAGCTGGGTTTCAGTACCGACGGAAGCGTTGGATTCAGTATCGACCGAAGGGTTGGCTTCAGTATTAACCGAAGACTGGCTTCAGAATCGACTGAAGGTTTGGCTTATGCATCGATTGAAGAATTGGCGTTAATATCGAACGAAGGATTAGCATTAGTATCGAACGAATCGTTGACGGCGTTACTGACTGAAGGGTTCGTTTCAGTATCGACTGCATGGTTGTCTTCAGTATTAACCGAATGTTTGGCTTTGGTATCGTTTGGCGGTTCCCTTCAGTATTGACTGAAGTATTGGCTTAAGCATCGACTGTAGAGTTGGCTTCAGCGTCAAGTGAAGGGCTGGCTCGGCATCGCTGAAGGGTTGGCTTCGTTTCCGATCGAAGGACTAGCTTCAGAATGGACTGAATGACTCGTTGCAATGCCGACTGAATGGCAGAAGGGCTGAGAGGCCTGACGTTAGTACCTTTAGTGTGAGGACAAGGATCGACTGGATTCTCCCATTGAAGCGAATAAGCAAAATGTATTTTCATTCCGAAAAATATCAACTCTAACAGAACCGGTCGTCTGGCTGAGCCAAAATATATTTTTACTGGAATTCTAAGGATTACAAGGATAGAAGTATTTCTAAGAATTCTAAGGATTTCTAAGAATTCTAAGGATTTCTAAGAATTCTAAGGATTTCTAAGAATTCTGCGTTGGATTGCAACTGGGAAGATGGGGGATTTTCGTCCTGCAGTAACTCATAAACACAACGAACCAGAAGTAGTTTACGCCTAACCCGCACTGTCTTGCCGGTCATACTCTCACAATACATCTGGGGGAGCGTTTTTATTGTCCCTCTAATTTCTAAACTAAGCGTTGCACGAACACGAAAGTGATTTGAGCGGAAAGCGCTCGACGATTATGGTCCCACAAGAGGACAAAATTGTGTCCCACAAAACGTGACATCATAGGGGGAGGGGTGAATGGGATCGCGATTGATGTCACGGTATTTATCTCTGGGAGTTGATGTTTGAGATATTTTGAACACAACAATTATTTCGTTTCAAAAGATGGGAAAACTTGGAATATTTGCCCATCCAAAAAACAACATTTCATTTTTTTCATAAAAAACGACGAATTTTCTGTTACCCAATTTGTATTTTCTAATTGATAGAGCTGGACTTTAAGTTAACTTACACTCATAAAAGAGCGCTCTGCCAATAATCCAACTTGCACACATAAAAGCGCTTACTTTAACCAGAATCTTCTATTTGTTCTTCATGGCAAATATGCGAAACAAATAGTCATAGAACAAAACAAAAGTACAAATTGTTCTGTTCCGTTTTGTTGCATCCCTGAAGATAAGCAACCACTGAAAGGTGGTTTGAAATATTTACATCCGCTAAAGCGTGACGACGGGCTGGACGTTTTTGGAGGTAATCTTACTTGACCTTGACTAATTCGTTGACTGTAGGTTATCTGATCTAGGAATTTTCACGCAGCATGCTAAATTGATGTGGAAAGGCATGCCACTTTTAGACGCGCTGTCTCGCGCCAATTTTCAATATCTGCGAACAGCTTTAGCAGACTGTAAAATGTCCCTCCCCCACCCCTCCAGAGAAAATAGGGAATAAACATCAGGAATCTTGGCAACAAGGAATCTTGGCAATGGAGAATCTTGGCAATGAGGAATCTTGGCAATGAGGAATTCTGACAATGAGGAATATTAACAATGAGGAATCTTCGCAATGAGGAATCTTAGTAATGAGGAATCTTGGCAATGAGGAATAATAGCAATGAAGAATCTTGGCAATAAGGAATCATGGCAATGAGGGAACTAAGACGCACCTTCAAATAGCTGTAGGCATTTGAGCAAGGAATCCCGTTCCCGGTTTGAGGGCGAGCACGAAAAATCGTATCTTCCTGGACGCGGCAGTGGAAAGCTTCACTGCCGACCGACCGGCGGCCTCAGCGGCGCCGGCGGCGCTGCCCGCGTGTTGACCGCTCCGCCGGCCGCCGTGTGGAGGTATGGAGGTCAGCGTCGGCCGTGGGCCGGTCCCGCTGACCCGGAGCCGGCCCAGTCCGCCGCGCCAGACAGCGCCGCTCGCAACTGGACCGGCCCGGTCTCGCGTCCGTCCGTTAGTCGGGCCGACGGTGGGGGCGTGGCGGGCCGCCGGCCGCCCGAGCTGCCGGCGCCGTACTGACCTGCCGACCAGCGCCGGCCGCCCGAGCTGCCGGCGCCGTACTGACCTGCCGACCAGCGCCGGCCGCCCGAGCTGCCGGCGCCGTACTGACCTGCCGACCAGCGCCGGCTGCCCGAGCTGCCGGCGCCGTACTGACCTGCCGACCAGCGCCGGCTGCCCCAGCTGCCGGCGCCGTACTGACCTGCCGACCAGCGCCGGCTGCCCCAGCTGCCGGCGCCGTACTGACCTGCCGACCAGCGCCGGCTGCCCCAGCTGCCGGCGCCGTACTGACACTGCCGACCAGCGCCGGCTGCCACTGGCCGTACACTGCTACCAGCGCGGCTGCCCACGCTGCCGGCGCCGTACATGACCTGCCGACCAGCGCCGGCTGCCCGAGCTGCCGGCGCCGTACTGACCTGCCGACCAGCGCCGGCTGCCCGAGCTGCCGGCGCTGTACACTGGGTGTACCTGGCGACCAGCGCCGGCTGCACACTGGTGCTGCACATGGCGCTGTACACTGGTGCCGACCAGCGCAGGTGCTGCACCGGTGCTGCACAGGTGCTGCACTGTGCTGACCTGCCGACCAGCGCCGGCTGCCCACTGGTGCTGCCGGCGCCGCACACTGGTCCGCACCACTGTGCGCCGGTGCCACACTGGTGCTGCGGCTGCCACTGGTGCTGCACACTGCTGCACACTGGTGCTGTACACTGGTGCTGTACACTGGTGCTGCACACTGGTGCTGCACACTGGCGCCGCACACTGGTGCTGTACACTGGTGCTGTACACTGGTGCTGCACACTGGTGCTGCACACTGGTGCTGCACACTGGTGCTGCACACTGGTGCTGCACACTGGTGCTGTACACTGGTGCTGTACACTGGTGCTGCACACTGGTGCTGCGCATTGGTGCTGCACACTGGTGCTGCACACTGGTGCTGTACACTGGTGCTGTACACTGGTGCTGTACACTGGTGCTGTACACTGGTGCTGTACACTGGTGCTGTACACTGGGCGTACACTGGTGCTGTACACTGGTGCGACACTGGTGCTGGTGCTGCACACTGGTGCTGCACACTGGTGCTGTACACTGGTGCTGCACACTGGTGCTGCACACTGGTGCTGCACACTGGTGCCGCACACTGGTGCTGCACACTGGTGCTGCACTGGTGCCACTGGTGCTGCACACTGGTGCTGCACACTGGTGCTGCACACTGGTGCTGCACACTGGTGCTGCACACTGGTGCTGTACACTGGTGCTGTACACTGGTGCTGTACACTGGTGCTGACACTGGTGCCGCACACTGGTGCTGTACACTGGTGCTGTACACTGGTGCTGCACACTGGTGCTGCACACTGGTGCTGTACACTGGTGCTGCACACTGGTGCTGCACACTGGTGCCGCACACTGGTGCTGCACACTGGTGCTGCACACTGGTGCTGCACACTGGTGCTGCACACTGGTACACTGGTACACTGGTACACTGGTGCTGCACACTGGTACACTCGTACACTGGTACACTGGTGCTGCACACTGGTACACTGGTACACTGGTACACTGGTGCTGCACACTGGTGCTGCACACTGGTGCTGTACACCGGTGCTGCACACTGGTGCTGTACACTGGTACACTGGTGCACTGGTGCTGCACACTGGTGCTGTACACTGGTGCTACACACTGGTGCTGCACACTGGTGTTGCGCATTGGTGCGTGGTGCACAGTGTTGCCGCACACTGGTGCTGCACACTGGTGCTGCACACTGGTGCTGCACAATGGTGCTGCACACTGGTGCGTGGTGTACACTGGTGCTGCACACTGGTTCTGCACACTGGTGCTGCACACTGGTTCTGCACACTGGTGCTGCACACTGGTGCGTGGTGTACACTGGTGCTGCACACTGGTTCTGCACACTGGTGCGTGGTGCACACTGGTGCTGCACACTGGTGCTGCACACTGGAAACTGAATGAGAATGGGACCGTAGGACAAAATGAAGGAGCCAATTAAAACGTACTGGCGAGTAGCCAGCACAGTGACCCGCATAGGTGTAGGCATAGGATGAGCCGACAGACGGAGAAGTGCTGGGAGCAGTGGCAGAAACAAGGATTTCCATGGGGAACATTTCCTCGGAGGAAAAGCCATTCTTTGAAGGGAGGGAGGGGAGGTGGGGGCGCGGGAGTAAATGGGTAAACTTTCGCCTGAAATTTGCGCCTTTTTCCAAAATGTGTTTGGGGCTGAAACCATCAGTTGAGTGTGTCAGTGGAGTGGAGGGGCACACATGCCCTGTGCCCATCCCCTGTATCCGTATCTGGCTGGAAGCGTCGGACAGGATAATGGCACAGTAGGTAAAGGTGACGCCAAAGTGGAACGACGAGATCAAGAGGCTCAAGTAAGTGCAGCAGGACTGACGTGATCAGTTGCGCCTCTGCTCGCAGAACAATGTCTAAAAGCGATTCATGGCTTGCTATTCATGGTTATTAGGATAGCACAAAAGCGTCGCTTATGTGGTACCGAAAGTTATTCTTGAAGTAGCTTGACATAATATTTAATATTTTTTTAGTCCGTGTTTGTGCATTACGAGGGGAGGGGGTACATTTTGGTGAATATATATGTTGGCCCCTACACATCGACGATATATGTTGACGAACTTACACATCCTTCCTTGAAGATTTGTTGACGATATCCCGATAGGGGTACGGTTATCTTGCTGACACCCCCCCCCCCCTATCCTCGCCCAGACTTTGCAAGAAAAATAACATATACACACCAGTGAACATGTGGGAAGCATGATGAACACGTTTTGCATCCAAAAGCTGGTGCAGTTTTGGGAGATAAGAACTTGTACGATTGTGTGCTTAGTCGATCAGGAAAGGATGACCTGAATATCCCAACCGGCAGGTCCGCTGATGATCTAGAGCCTCGAGAAAAGACGGCAATATTAGGCGGGGTGCAACAATAAGCACGGGTCGCAGTCAGGCCCCAGTACATCACCTGCCACAACGCAGATCGCAGGTCGCTGCCATACCTCCGCACTCGGCTATAACGCAGGTCGCCGACAGACCTCCGGCCCCAGTACCTGTCATAACGCAAGTCGCAGCCAAGCCTCTGTACTTTACCTGTCGTAACTCGTGGCACAAATGGTGTGTGTGCGGCCCATGCATTACCCGCTTTCTCCATGGCGCTACAATGGTGGGTCAGAGTGGTGGTGGTGAACTGGCCTCCTGCAGGCAGTCGGGGCTTTCTCCATGGGAGTGCAGCGGCCGCCTCGGGCGACGGCGGTACCGTTACTGTCCGTGACCAGTTCAGACACGAGCAGGTGCACATGGCTGTCGTGCTATGACGTCAATTGTTCAAACATGGAGACCGTTCCGTGGCGCCAGGCGATCCAACATGGAGACTGTTCTGTGGCGCCAGACGATCCAACATGGAGACCGTTCTGTGTCGTCAGATGATCGAACATGGAGACCGTTCTGTGGCGTCAGACGATCCAACATGGAGACTGTTCTGTGGCGTCAGACGATCCAACATGGAGACCGTTCTGTGGCGCCAGATGATCCAACATGGAGACTGTTCTGTGTCGTCAGAGGATCCAACATGGAGACCGTTCTGTGTCGTCAGATGATCGAACATGGAGACCGTTCTGTGGCGTCAGACGATCCAACATGGAGACTATTCTGTGGCGCCGGATGATCCAACATGGAGACCGTTCTGTGGCGTCAGAGGATCGAACATGAAGACCGTTCTGTGGCGCCAGATGATCCAACATGAAGACTGTTCTGTGTTGTCAGAGGATGGAACATGGAGATCGTTCTGTAGCGTCAGACAATTCATCATAACGACTGTGGCACCAACGGTTCGGACCCCTCGTCGCCCCTCAGAGGAACCTCCGCCATGTGTGTGGGATCAAGTGTCGCCATACATCGGACACCTCGGCGCACATGTGAGCGACCACCCACCGCATAACCGGCTGCGTTGCGGGGAAACTAGCTCACTCGAATTTAGGGTCTGTTTTCCTCATTAACCAATAGCTTCTCGGACACTTCTTGTCGGCCACTTCCGACCAGAAGCCGAGATCGTGGCGGCGGGAACCACTGACTCTGAGGTGGCGGTCAGTAAAGTGCGGCGAATGCGCAGCGCCGAGGCATTAATACGCGCCCTGGGGGGGGCGAAACCGGCCCACTTCCCCAGCTTTTCGTAGAAAACACCAGATTTATCCGGTTGATATACCTTACTGTTTGCGTACATGCTTAGAAATGCCTGGCGGGTCGTTTAAAGCAAGAAAGACGTTATTCAGTCAAATCCTTTTTTTCGATTCAAGGGCCGTTAAAGTAAAACAAAATCGTAGCACCAGACCACACAAACCGGCTCTAATGCGCTTCCCGTATATTCGGAGAAGAGAAATGTTCTTGGTAACGCTAGCGACTTGTCTGATGTATATTGTTATGTTACATAGATTCAAGATCATATTAGGTGAAGTTGATGACAGGTTAATGGAACCAAACTTGGTCAACGGGAATGTTGTCATAAATGCAAATGCTTGCCATGCGATTGATGTCGCTTTGCAGGTTACTCCCCACACATCCTGAAACTTACTGATTGTACCTAAACGTTTCCATACTTCATTTATGTACTGCACTCCTTTCTTGGGGCGGGGATGGCCGAGTGGTTAAGGTGTCGGGCTATCGGGTACCAAAGGTCCCGGGTTCGACTCTAGCGCCACTCAGGACATTTCCCAATCCCGCGGCCCACCGGCGAAACAGTGTGGGCGGCGCCATTAGCCGTGAATGTGCATAAAGTGTGTCGTGGACCAAAACATAAACAACAACAACAATCACTCCTTTCTTCGCGAAGCCGATTGCGCCGAGCCGCCCGACGGAGCAGTCCAGCGGGCGGCCCGGTTCCGGTAACTGGAACAGGTAACTGACTCCATAAAGTGTTGCTATATTGGTGACCTGAGGTCACATGCTGGATCTAACATCTATATTGCATCATTATTGATGTCCAAAATATCACTGATGCCCATTTTGGAGCATTTAAACACATTCACAACGATTGATAGCAATGACAAGCCAACCCACGTAAAACAAGAACATTTTGAGATATGTGACCTCATTTGGCCTTGAATATATTGACCTAAGGCCATGACACTTGCGCATAATAGAGTTAACTACGGAACCCATCTACCCTGCGAATTTCGTTACCCCAGTCTTAATAGGAGCCGAGATCTTATCGGAGCGGAATCCACCCCCTCCAGTCCGCGTAGTTTTCAGAGGCCCTCCAGGGCGCGTGTTGAGGCAGCCTGTTGTTCACCAGGTCCCCGGAGACCTTGCCCGGTGCTATAGCGGGCACCGTATCCAATCGGCCAGCTGGGGCGCGGCTTTTGAAGATTAGTGTGATGCTGGCTGGCCGTCCCTATGACTACCTGAACACTGGCGTCGACCGCAGGTCAGAGAGACCACTCAGGTCGGCGAGACAGGCCTCAGTCTGACCGGTCAAGTGCCTGCTGGGCTTGCGGCTGCCCTGCCCGCCGACGCACTACTTGTCACTTCCGTAACATTGTCTGGTATGCTTGCGGTGCAGCTGATGATTTGACGTCGGTTTGTTCGCTGCCGGAAAAAGGCGGGGCCCCAAGTCTCCTGTCCTCATCCTAGCAGTAAAGATGCCTTCTGAAGGCGCTGACGCCGGATTGAATGACGACCTCACATTGCAAGCCAAAATATCGGGCGTGGAATCCAAAAGTTGTCTGCTAGATACTGGGTCAGCATCTCGAGTAAGTCGGTTTCTGAGGTACTTCCTCTTCGGATTAAGCTCAGGCCAACTGCGGTTAGGGCTAAGGCTGCTGCCAATGACCTGTTTCCTGTGACAGATCGAGCATAGCTGATATTTTCTATTGGTCTCGTGCAGCGTGTCATTCTTGTTCACTCGTCAGACAAGATCGAAGTGCCTTGTCTTCCTTGGGCTCTAATTATTGAGCGTATGCCATTGTGTAATAGACTCGGACTGTCCGTCCATTATGATGGACGGTTGAGGAACTGCCTACTCGAGTAAGGCAGTGCCTCACTTGAGTAGAGCTGGGAAGTATTTTTGGTATTACTTTCGTACATGTCTTCTTCCACTTGAAAATAACGAAGTTGAAAAACAGGAAATATATATTCATGGGTGACTCGTAATTCTGATGAAAATGTCAGTTCATATTTGCACTCTAAGCTTAAAAGTGTTCCAACCGTGTCTTGCGACACAACTGCAGGTTATACGGCAGGGAACAAAGACGATCACACATGAACGGATTTATTTCAAAGAAGACTGGACCTGCTTTACAAGCAAGCAATGTTCTTTTTTACGTACACAATTTAGCTCCAACATTATTATTCGTCAGATTACTTACTTTTTACTGCAGATTGATTGCTTCGTCAGATGCGAACAGATTAAATGTTGTAGCCGCAGCCATTCACATTAGCATACAAATCTGTTGCAAACTTTCATCCAGGACTAGAAATCCTTCACGAAGCCAGGGGGGGGGGGCGTGCAAGCCCTCATTTCCAAGACGTATTTTCGAAGTGAATTAGGATAATGGCAAACCAATATTAGCAGGGCGCCAATCCAGGCGTTCCAGACCCTTGACCCATCCCAGATCTCCAGCCATGCTATCGTCACTTGTCAGTTTGTGGAGAGTGTATTGAGTGACCTTTTAACCTGATCAGTGAGGCGCACAGAACCCGTTTTCATATGGCGTACGATTAAGCACAAACGCTGCTGTGAGCATGCTTGGCTTACCGCCGTCTTTAGCGATCGGAACCGAGGTAAAAGTCGGCACGCGGCCGCAGGCCGGACGGAAGAGCCGGCCTCACGCAGCGACTGTACCCGCTCTGCCAGAGACCGTACTGGGTGTTCCCGTTTCCCGACGGTCGGCCGAATTGACGCCGGCCGACGCTGGCCGGCAGTGTTCACTGGTCGCCGTCGTCGCCTGTAGGGAGGAGGTGCCTGAGCGACGGTCGACGCGACGGCCCGCCGTCGGCCCGCCTTCCCAGCCTCGGCCGCGCAGAATCGCACGTCAGCTCCGGTATGTCAGCTGCCGACTCGCCCGGTCAGGTAAGGTCAGTCAGTCAGTCATGTATTTGGGTACATCCACGTGGTGGCTGTTCTGCACCCAGACATTGTTGCGTGAACACATCCGGAAGAGAACATTGCATCATACACATTTCAAGAACATACAGCGCACAAAGCGCAGAACATACAGCGCCAGCCAGCTCAGGTCGCCAGCTCGACTGTTGTGTATCGCACTCGATGGCTGAAACTTGGGAACACCAAGAGTATCACGGTTTACGCGTTGCGCACTATTCCTCAGCTCTCGACTGCCTAGGTCAGTAGCGCCGTGGAAGTTAGGCACCGCTAACGACTGAACAGGAACAACGTGCTAGCCGTAGGAGGCTGAAGGGCTTGTATCAGCCATTTGCATCCTTCTACTGACTGTCCATCACCGTCTTCCAGCGATGAGAGAGAGATGCACTTCCGAGGTCACCTTTCGAGACACTTCCATGCGATAGTCTGAGCCAGATGGTGACGGTCTTCAGTGCTCAAAGTCTAGACTAAATTCTCGCTATTACCAGACGTCTTGACCCCTCCCATCCGCTGCCTGCCGCAGCTGGTTGTCTCCTTCGTCGGTCTGTTCCGCGACCCATCGCCGCCATACCATGTAGATTGCGACACTGTGCTGTGACGTACCTGGGAGACTGCGACGCAGTGCTGTGCCATATCTGGGAAACTGCAACGCAGTGCTGTGGCGTATCTGGGAGACTGCGCGGCAGCACTGGCGACTATCCAGATTCATCACCTCGTCCTCAACTGCGTCAGCACAGCACAGATGACCAGCAGTAACGTCGGCAGGTCCGGCCCCAGATCGGACGCAATTATCGACACACGCCCGTGTTGTCGGCATTCTGTTGACATCCTATTGATCCATTCTGTTGACATCCTACTGATCCATTCTGTTGACATCCTACTGATCCATTCTGTTGACATCCTACTGATCCATTCTGTTGACATCCTACTGATCCACTCTGTTGACATCCTACTTATCCATTCTGTTGACATCCTGCTGATTATTTCTGTTGACATCCTACTGATCCATTCTGTTGACATCCTACTGATCCATTCTGTTGACATCCTACTGATCCATTCTGTTGACATCCTACTGATCCACTCTGTTGACATCCTGCTGATCCATTCTGTTGACATCCTATTGATCCATTATCTTGACATCCTGCTGATCCATTCTGTTGACATCCTACTGATCCATTCTGTTGACATCCTACTGATCCATTCTGTTGACATCCTACTGATCCACTCTGTTGACATCCTGCTGATCCATTCTGTTGACATCCTATTGATCCATTATCTTGACATCCTGCTGATCCATTCTGTTGACATCCTACTGATCCATTCTGTTGACATCCTATTGATCCATTCTGTTGACATCCTATTGATCCACGGAGGCGCCATTCAGCTGACGGAGCCCGGCGGACACTACACACTGAGCTGGTGTATCAACTTAGTGTTATAATTAATTCCTTTACATTCATCTTGGTTCTCACCAGGACGCACGCTGAAAGTATCACCGCTTGGTGTCTGCCAACTGCTTGATTAGCTCAAATTATTGACAATTTGTAGCGTACGCTGACACGATTTAATAGTCCTGTTGGACTTCGAAAAAATGCATGGAAATAGTGGGAGGGTCCAGAAGAGAACAGTCAGCTTTACGTTTCTGCTCCCTGGGTTACTTCACATTGAAACCATCAAGTACCATCACATTATCAAGGTATGTCACTAAAAAATGAAATGTTTTGAGACTATTAGGGCCACTTCATATTGATTTGCAGTGGCATGCAGCACTATATCTGACGTATTATATTTGCAATGTGTTTATTAGATGTCAGAACGCAGAGTCGAAATCCTTGTCTGCAACCACTAAATTATTTATCACATTTGCTTTTCAATGGTGCAACGCATGAGTAACATGATAATTCCATGAAAAGGGAGAAAAAGACACTTGTGTGAATACAAACCACAACAAACTGAATTCAATTCAATTCAATTCGATTCTTAAGTAAATTCAAGTGCTTCATTACTGAGTTACAAATTTTGTACTTGGGGCGTCAGAAGGGGCATCGAAAATACTGCAATGACATTAAAGTATATTCATTGAACATTAGAACCAAATGAGTTGGATATGATGCATGCCATTTGCAGTATCTGTATATATAATTACACTAAACCGTGAATGTACTGCTATAGAAACATTCCAAAAATATCATTTGCCAGGGTTAGTTACGACGGTTAATGTATTTTGGAAGCTTTGTCAATATGTTTGGAAATTCTACCGCACCCAGTTTGTTTTAGCAATTGGTGTCATATTTTGGAGTATAGCATCCATTATCATCCATCACACTACGTTGACATTGTTGGGAATCCGCTCACTCCAGTAAAATATTTCAGGCTGAGGTGAATTGTCGTGGAAAGAGAACGAGCTCTTTCGACGACAGTTCACCTCAGCGTCCTTGAAATCCGCGAGGTACGAAAATGTTACTTACAATGTTGCACATTACAATTTTCATTCCATGTGAATTTGGCTCACCTAAGTAGCGTCTAAACTTGCTAAATGCCAAGCAGAGTTGGAAGGCGTCTAAGTGCACTGATGAGTGCCACTCCTCACCACTGCACCACTCCATGTCTCCTTAAATCATTATCCATCACTAATGCTGTCGTTGATTATTGACGTCAGCAACACAATCAGCCACCGTGGATGGCAATTATTTATCATTACCGGTGTTCCACCGCTCACTCTGACATCCTGCGAATATGTCTAACGGCCAATTAGGTTAAACCCGATTTACCGATACTCCTCACAACATTAGCGGCCAGTGGAATAGCGATAGATGGTTAAATTTTCCATTTTTAGGCTGCGATGCTAATTATTGAGTTTTCAGACGTCAAACCACACGCTTTCTTCATTGCCTGCTCGTCTGCTGTTGGGAATGAACCTCACCCACGACTACCGCCCATTCGCCACTACTGTCAATCGGAGCTTCCCATCCGCCATTCTGTCAATCTGAGCTTCCAATCCGCCACTACTGTGAATCTGAGCTTCCAATCTGCCATTACTCTCAATCTGAGCTTCCCATCCGCCATCACTGTCAATCTGAGCTTCCCATCCGCCATTACTGCCAATCTGAGCTTCCCATCCGCCATTACTGTCAATCTGAGCTTCCAATCCGCCATTACTGCCAATCTGAGCTTCCCATCCGCCATTACTGCCTATCTGAGCTTTCCGCCAGCTTCCGTCACCCCCACACTTTTTGATGACCCTGACTTGACGCGAGCTTCGGCCGCCATTTTTGCCGACCCCTGCCGTGACTGACAGCGCGCACTGCGTCAGCATCGATGCGCCAGCTGAGCGACTGTTGGGCGGTCAGCGACGCCGAGACGTCCGGACCGCCGGCACCACCAGCCGCGGCACACTTCCCGCTCGTCGAGCGACTTTTTGTGCGCCCGCCGCGTCCGCCTGACACACTGACCCGGTTCAGATCTGGTCCGTGGCACGACCGCTGTCGGAGCGGCTGCCCACGGTACAACTGCTGAAGAAACGGCTGCCCACGGTATAACCGCTGACGGAGCGGCTGCCCACGGTACAACTGCTGAAGAAACGGCTGCCCACGGTATAACCGGTGACGGACCGACTGCCCACAGTACAATTGCTGACGAAGCGACTGCCCACGGTACAACTACTGACGGACCGGCTGCCCACGGTACAACCGCTGACGGAGCGACTGGCCACGGTACAACTGTTGACACAATGGTTGTCCATGATACAACTGTTCAGGAAGTGCCTTTATAGCACCCACTTACGCCATCTCAATGTCAATTCCCCCACCAATCTTCGTCGGCACTTTTATCGCCCTGCTGCTCTGCCTTTACCTGCCATTGTCGACCATCCACTGACACGATTTGTTCGCTTCCGTATCGGTCTCCACCGCTCTGTCTGGCTGGCTTTCTCACCACTCTGCTTCTCCGGTTCCGTGTACCTATTACGGCTCTTTCTCCACAACTCTCCACCAGCCATTGTGTCCGCCACTCTGTCTCCCCACTCTGTGTCCGCATATTTTCCTCTGCCACTCTGCCTTCCTCCGCCACTCTGCGACCATCGCTCCGTCTCGCCCACTCCGCCTCGGACGCTCTGTTTCCAGCGCGCCGCACGTCACGTGACCGGTGACGCGCTGTCGGACGCGGCCGGCCGGGAAAGTGGAACGGCCGGCCGTTAGTCGGCGCCGGCCGGCGCCAGGCCGGCTCCGGCTCTCTGTGGGTCACGTGACCCGCACACCGTCCGCCCATCGCCCGGCGCGCGTCCGGTGGTCTGCACCACATATCGGCACACGCGCGCGCCATGTAACTGTACCGCGCCGGCCCCGGCAGCGGCCGGCGCACTGGGTCAGTGACGCCGGCTGGCAGTGGTCGCAGGGCGGAGTCGCAGAGTGGTGTCGATATGAGCGGCAGCGTCGCGAACCAGAAGCAGGTGAGCCCACCGCCACAGAGGCAGTTGGCAGATTATGGTGGGGGTGGGGGCAATGCACGCTTCAGTTCATACCCTCCGACAATACGTGGCGTCATGCAAGGAGCAATGACGCAGCAGAATACAGGTAGGCGTCATGGCTGTATCGTTCTGTGCCGTTTGAATGCCATACATGAGCGGCATGAGGTCTATCTCCATATTACCCCCGTGTTTTTGCTTGACTATTATTTCCTTCGCACAAACAATTCTTCATAGTCATGCTAATTCAACACACAAACCTTGCTATATCCATGCTACTCTATGGCATAGTTAGCTGTCAGCATGACTAAGATGAACAGAGTGGAGTTTGTTTGTTTGTTGTACCACATACCAACAGCTTCTTTTATCTCTCTCGCCCAACTGAGGTCTCTTTGACATACTGCTTTCTCCCAGTTTCCCACTTGATGCTTTTGATAAATAGTTCATCCTAGTCCCCAGGGCTGGGGTCTGAGACATCCCCATTCCTCTCAGTCCCCGCACCTGAGGTCTGATATATGCCCCTCACTTTCGGTCCGCTCATCCATGTTCTTCGTCACGCTCATCTCCCAGTCCGGGCAGCTGGTGTCTGAGACACGCCCGTCACTTCCGGTCCGCTCAACCGTGTATTTCGACACGCCCCTCTCCCAGTCCGGGAAGCTAGTCTCTGAGACACGCCCCTCACCTCCGGTCCGCTCAACCGTGTTCTTCGACACGCCCCCTCTCCCAGTCCGTTCAGCCGAGTTTCCAGACACGCCCCTCCCCTCCCAGTCCGCTCGGCTGAGGTCTGAAACACGCCCTCTCCCCCAGCCCACCCGGCTTGGCTCTCGGCAGGGGTCGGCCGTGCATGTCCGCTGACGGATTTCTCTTCTCACGCCGGCCGAGTCCCGCGGCCGCGCGGCCCACATAGCGGGCCGGTCCAGTCGCGGTCGGAGCCAGCTCTGCACCGGAGACGCTTTCTCCCCTCACCCGACCGGCTTCACATTCACCGGCTCGGGAAATATGCTCCTACTTCTCCCGTAGCCGGCGCGTGGGTCACCAGGGCGGGTCACCAAGACGGGTCACCAGGGCACCAGTCGTCCAGTCGCAGCGGCTCGGTGGCGGCCAGCAGCCGTCACATCGGGTCGGTTCGGGTCGGTTCGGGTCGGTTCGGGTCGGTTCGGGTCGGTTCGGGTCGGTTCCGGGTCGGTTCGGGTCGGTTCCGGGTCGGTTCGGGTCGGTTCGGGTCGGTTCGGGTCGGTTCGGGTCGGTTCGGGTCGGTTCGGGTCGGTTCGGGTCGGTTCGGGTCGGTTCGGGTCGGTTCGGGTCGGTTCGGGTCGGTTCGGGTCGGTTCGGGTCGGTTCGGGTCGGTTCGGGTCGGTTCGGGTCGGTTCGGGTCGGTTCGGGTCGGTTCGGGTCGGTTCGGGTCGGTTCGGGTCGGTTCCGGGTCGGTTCGGGTCGGTTCGGTTCGGGTCGGTTCGGGTCGGTTCGGGTCGGTTCGGGTCGGTTCGGGTCGGTTCGGGTCGGTTCGGGTCGGTTCGGGTCGGTTCGGGTCGGTTCGGGTCGGTTCGGGTCGGTTCGGGTCGGTTCGGGTCGGTTCGGGTCGGTTCGGGTCGGTTCGGGTCGGTTCGGGTCGGTTCCGGGTCGGTTCGGGTCGGTTCGGGTCGGTTCGGGTCGGTTCGGGTCGGTTCGGGTCGGTTCGGGTCGGTTCGGGTCGGTTCGGGTCGGTTCGGGTCGGTTCGGGTCGGTTCGGGTCGGTTCGGGTCTGTTCGGGCAGGTTTGGTTTGGGCTGGTGCTAGCTGTTCAACGTTGCGCTGTTGAGTCAAAGGCGAGACACGCGTCTGACAGTCGCCAACTGCTGCCTACCACCTGACAAAGGCGAGACACGCGTCTGACAGTCGCCAACTACCGCCTACCACCTGACAAAGGCGAGACACGCGTCTGACAGTCGCCAACTGCTGCCTACCACCTGACAAAGGCGAGACTCGCGTCTGATCGCCGTCACCTGCTGCCTACCACCTGACAAAGGCGAGACACGCGTCTGACAGTCGCCAACTGCTGCCTACCACCTGACAAAGGCGAGACAAGCGTCTGACAGTCGCCAACTGCTGCCTACCACCTGACAAAGGCGAGACACGCGTCTGATCGCCGTCACCTGCTGCCTACCACCTGACAAAGGCGAGACACGCGTCTGATCGCCGTCACCTGCTGCCTACAAAAGCATTAAGGCACAGGAAGCTGAAATTGCCAAGCTCTATCCACTCCGCTATTCACCTCCGACCAAGTGGATATCCGTACGGATATCCAATCCCTGCTATCCTCTTCAGCCCACTGCCGTTAAACCTGTCGTCTGATGTCTATCTGTGATTTCAGATCAACTTACCCGAGCCTGGCGTACAGCTAGCTGGTGCAGGAACGGCGTCTGAGCGACGTCTCCGAAGCAGACGCTTCTCTGACCGGTGGCGCGCAAACCAGAACTTCACGCTTCGTGCTGTACATGCCTTCGTTTAGTTATTCGGTAGCATTGATACATAGAGTGAATCAAATCCGATTCTAGCGCACGATTGATGATAAGCATTCCATCTATGGAGCCTCCAAGTCAATGAACAAAGATGGTGGCAGCTTGTCGGATATATGGAGAGGTTGATCAAGAGATCAATAACGCTTCGTGCCTAAAGTTGACATGATAACATGCTAAGATTATCGTCAGACAATTTAGACCGCCGTGCTCACTAAGTTAGTAATTTTGGAAAATTTTGCCTCGATTCATCCTGGCCTAACTAGAAATGAGTTGCATTGTGATTCAAATCACAGTACATTCATAGCACCATCGTTGATTGTTACCTTGGTGTTTACATACGCACAACGCACAACTACTCTAAATCCGACAAGTGAAGAGGCTGCAATATAGTCCTGTGCTCTGGGTTTAGTAGTATGATCGAGTGATGTCGCTGGCTAAGTGGATTGTCGAAGATGTGGTCTTAGAAGAAAATAATTGAAGATATGATATGCTCTCTAGGGTGCCATGTCTTCACTCAGTGACTGCGTAAGTTCCATTAGCTCTTATCAGTGACCGTGCTGCTGTGTGATGTTTCAATCCGACACAGCCTGGATCGACAAATCAGGGACAAGTCTTTCCTTAGCTGTGAGCCAATCAACAGGACATCTCCAACCGTTGACGAATCCGTAACAAGAAGCCCCTGACTGTTGAACCAATCCGGGACCAGACGCCACTGAGCAGACGACCAGACGACCCACCACAGACTGCATTCCTGTCTCGAGACGGCCGACTACCAGAAATGTCGCTCCTAATTCGGGATTTCTTGGTGGCATCTGCAGTTATTCGCTATGCAATGCCCTTTGAAATCCCGGATGAGGGCGAACGACCTACGCGACCGACGCTGACGCCATAATGTAACTAAATTGTGGCACTGATGACCAATGGACGCGATGAAGTGATTGCCAACAAGTTCATGTTGCAGCTGTTGTCCGGCGATTGACTATTGTAAGACGACATGGGATGTAATCGTGGGAAGATTACACGACTTCTAATAAAATATGCTGGTACGCTGGAGTATGTTTACCAAGAACGCTGCTAAAGACGTTCTATTGTTTGTTACATGTTCATCCATGAATGAACCCAGAATTTGCACAAGAAGACTCGCTGATGACTGTACCCTGAATCTAATCGTGCTTGGCATGCCATGAAATATTGAATGGGATCCGAAGATCGACCATTTCAGTCTTAGAGGTATTTACTTTCCTATTGGAAGACCAAATGCATGGCGACGTAACAGTCGCCGCTTAACCGTAGCTTCAATGTTCTGGATTCAGAATTCCGTTCAGAAACGAATATCCGGATGTCATCGGCGAATTGTACCGCAGAAACCTTCGGCACGTGCGAGCTTATCTCATTTGCGAAAATAGTGTTTAAGATACGGTTAAAGGAACCTCCCTGAAAATACTTCAGGCAATCGGCAATAATTTTGACTGGTTAGTTTGGCAATTACAATCGTGAGTGCACACGCGGGCGAATGTCAAGATAGACAACTTTGAAATCATGCGGATGATATGTTGCATACTTGAAGTTTACTTCGACATTTTTTTGTAGGAAGTTGTATCCCCAAACAAATTGTGACAAAAGTTTGGTACACAAATCTCTATCCCTCATTTTCCACGGCTCAGTAAAACTGTATCGATGAGGAAGGCCGGCACAGTGTTCAGCCTACCGAAAACGGCTGTATCCGTGTTGAGCATCAGTAATGAATGCATGATCGTAAAGAATGAGAAAGTGGCTTTCGGACACTTCGGTGATACCTAATTTGATCTGGAACGACCTTATTGGCTTGAGCGGCAACCAAAGATTACTTCAGCCTATGAATGCCACTGCGCTGTACACTTTGCCCTGGGTTGAGCGGAACCACTGGTTTTAACCAACATTTAATCAAGTTTCTGCAATGTCTCTTATTGGTTGCAGCTCAAAATGATTCTAACTCATAGATGGCTGGGACGGTCCAAACGCCACGGCTTCCGGGGTTAGACTGTTTATTCGCGGGCGGCCAAAGACACATTACCTTAGGCTACCATATTCGGGGGGAATATGGCAGCGAGTCAGAAAGTCTCTACAGCCACAACAGCTTTCAAATGCGGTGTTGGTCCTTGACCTTACCTGACCAGTGACTTATGCTTTGAATGGAACTTTGCACACGTCATTACATCCGTGAAGCACACGACATCAAGCACATCCGTGACGACCACCCTGATGATAATTAAAAGTGCATGTCTGTTGGAGTTCAGAAAGCATTTGGGATCAAATTGTCATGCCAATTTTTTGGCGCAACCTGACTTGGAGCATCACCCACCATTTGTGGGTACACCAGTCGGGAATCAATCAAAATATCTCGTTCCATCCCACGTGCCCGTTTTGATTTTGTCCCTCTAGTCCGCTCTGCTTGGTGGAAACGACAAGGAATCGCACTCGCTCCCCGGCGCTCTCCCCACTGGCGAGGGTGGCAAACGCCGCACACTGTCGACGGTTAAGCGGCCTGCCAATCGATGCCCATGGGCTGAAAACCTCGTCCATGTGTCCGCTAGCACGACAGGTAGATACGCCACTCGTCAGGGAGTTGAAACGGTGTCATGATAACGAGAAAATGCGCATTATTATGAACGAATCATAATACACAAACAGAAAGCAAGAGGAAACACATTTGCGGGCGTTTCGCCTAATCCAGCTCGGGGATTCCATAGCGATATGCAACTAGTGCGGACATCGATGGCAGAGCCTCTGGTGGCTGTTATTGATACTATTTGTGCAGGTTCAAGTATTCCGCACTTTGTTGCTTATTTGTGTGACAATTTAAGTGTATAACCAATGGGAAAAAAATTCCTTAGTTCCCTTATCGTCCATTACGGTCAACTCCAAACTCAATATTGATATATTAGGCACGTTAATCAGTATATAGACGGGCCTGTGCATTTCGCAGAATTGAAACTAGCGGTCTCTTTGCGAACCCATGTAAAATCATACCGTGACTCAACAAATGTCCACTTCGGATCGTATAGCCGAGACCTGAGAAGGTAGGTAACAGAAAGAAAAAAGACGGTAAAAAATTGGCTCGGGTTTTGAAGTTTTAATAATGTAGACACACTGTCAAAATAGTTGATATTGCCAAAGCTATACTGTGAAAAATTGGCATACGGTTCTAAATTTGTCCATCCCGAATAAAAAGTTGCATTTCATTGGGAAGATGTGTGAATCATTTTTTGTTAGCTTCAATAAATAGGAATGTATCATACAGAAGTGAGGAAGTGATCAGGAAGCTTTACTGTGGATACGTCAGGCCACATTTGGAATACTGCAACCAAGCTTGGTCTCCTAGCTATGAAAAAGATTGTTGGCTTTTAGAGAGAGTACAAAAGAGGGCTACAAAAATGGTTAATGGCATAAGCAACCTGGCATATGAGGAAAGAGTGAAGAAATTGAATATGTTTTCACTTAGATATAGAAGGCTGAGAGGAGATCTCATCGAAGTCTTTAAATTTGTCAATGGTCTGGATAGGGGATACCTTGGAGATGAATTTAACAGAAATGATGCAATTAGTGGTCATAAATTCAAAATTAAAGTTAACCAGAGCAGAACAAGGTTAAGGCAGACTTTCTTCACCAACAAGGTAGTAGAACACCGGAACCAGCTGCCAGAAAACATTGTCAATAGCAGCACATTGAACATCTTTAAAAACAGCATAGACAATCATTATAGGAATAGAGGGCTTGCTTTTGAGTATTACAGGGAGGGCTCATTAACAGATTTGGTGGGCAACTGGTTCAGTGTACAGAGTGCAACCAAGATGGGCCCTTGTGGCTCATAGTTGCACTAATCTTCTATGTCTTTATGTCAATAAAATGCGATGCGAAGTGCATTGATTAAAGCTTACTTACTTTCAGGTTTCGGTTTCATTACCACTTGCACTGGCACATTGCACATATTGTTGCCTTGCGAATAGTCTTCTTGGAACTATATTCTGGTAAGCATACACCATAGGCGCGCGGACCGCCGGCGGCGTCGCCCGCGGCTCGCCGCCGACCCACAGCCATAGATGGTGGTCGGGTCCGGAATCATTCCATGAACGCTGATGACCCCGACGCTGAAGTTACAGGCATGTCTTTTTAAAGCGATGGGCAATGTGCCTTGCCATTATTCCCGCTACTATTGGAGTTTAGGCCGACAGATCCTCTCAATACTGTTTACCGCCCATCTTTCCGGTCATATCTTCGTACCCCGATTCGGGGAGCGGGGGGAGTCATGGGAACCCCCTCTATTCTCCAAACTAAACGCCACACGAAAACGAAAGATGCATCATCGGAGAGCGCTCAGCGAGTAGGGCCAGACACCACCCCGAAAATTCGATCCCCAAAATTGACGTCTCTAGGGGGCCTAGATTCTTACGACTTATATCATGTTTTGGCTCTGAGGAGTTCACTTTGGAGAAGATTTGAAGGATAAAAATCTTTGAAAAATTAATTAAAATCGACCAGGGCACTAATATTTTTGCCGACGCAAAATACTTTTTGTATTTCAAAATTTTAAGATTTCAGTTTTCTTCAATTATAATTTCCCAAATGGACAGAGGGACCTAAAAACGTTGTTCAAACTCAACCGGCTTCCAAAAAAATCCTTAGTTTAGACAGAGTCTTTTATATTAGCTCCAATTGGCAAATATGCGTAATCAATAAGTGATAAAAACCGAAAAAAATCCTCTCGTGCGTTTAGTTCCGTCCCTAAAGATAAGCAAACGCAAAAAGTTTCATTACAATATATTTACCCGGTAAAGCGCGACGACTGGTTAAACTTTGAACTATTTTGGAGGTGACCTCACTTAACCTTAACTAACTCGTTGACCCTAGATGACCTGACCTCAAAATATTGACCCTATATGCCAAATTGAGGGGGAAAGTTATCCCAAATTTCGGCGCGCTATCACGCACCGTTCTTTCACCGTACGCGGAAAACCTTAGGTGGGGGGCGGTCGAAGACCCCCGCCCCACCCCACCCCCACCCGAGACGGGGCAGATTAAAAGCATTACGCTCATGGGTGCTGAATGGAAAGAATCCATCCACAACCGTGAATTTATCATACACAATTGTATTGTGGTGGAGCCGATGTTGCTTGGTACTGATTAACGCTGGAACTTTATTTTTGCCACGCTTCCACTCGGCGGCCCAACGAATTATCTGCGAAGCAAATGTCGCCGCTTGACCTGAATCGATCTATGCGAGAACCTCAATGATTCCTGAAAGCTTCATGTCAAAATGTGAAAGATGTCAGTGTTGAATATCAAGTATATCAAAGCAGTCGAGAATGACATCAGAAGGCAATTGATTTCACGATGGTCTATTTGAGACCATTGGAAATTAACTTGCTTATGTAGAACATCTGAAATATGATGAAAAAGAATACAACGTAATATTTTTGCACGGAATTCCTAGAATTGAGTGCAAAAATGGCATAGATAAAACTTCATGGAAATTACTTAAGTTGATAGCAAGATGTAGCACGTTCAATTTTCATTTAGTAAATAATATTGGAACTTGTTAGCTAGTTACACAGAAGATGTATGACTCGTTTTATTACCAGGATGTGAGTGGTCAATTACTTCCCTTTGACTTTGAAGGTAAAGTGACAGGGTAAAATGATTTAATTATAAAACGAACTACACTTGTTAAGAGGGCTTGTTTCAATGCTGTTCAAATTTAGCCATTGGAAATTGCCTACACCCCCCTCTAGAAATGAAAATGTAGCATCACATATCGCAAGCTCACTCTGGTGGTGTTCCTTCACAAACCCACCACCAGAGGGGCGCCACCGTTATTATGTACGTTCATGACGCCTAACTGAAGGGCCCTGTGTTAAAATGTGCCCTTCACCATCAGAATTGGATCCATCCGGGCTGGTCAATACTTGATTCAACCACATTCATTTCATGTAACGGCTTGCAACTTAAGCAAAATCGTTTTTATTGTTGTTGCATTGATAGCGACAAATATAGATGATTATCTGTCAATGGAAAAGTCCGGGTGAAAGTGCCCTGAGCTATTTAACCACCCTTGTTCCTATATAATAGTTTGATGTTGCATGTCAGTTCAGATGGTAAAAACTAGTATTGCAAGATCATTTAAAGGACAATCAAAATATTGGAGTTGCATAGCAACACGAACATGCTTATTTATGTTGCAGCGGCAATGTCAAACGTGCACGAGCCTCCATCCCAGTACGGCCCTGCTAACTCACCATCCAGGAAATCTCCCCGAGCTAAAGTCACAAAATACGTTGGAATGCCAAACGGTGTATCCTGAAAACGATTCCATGTGACGTCTCGCACGGCACTCCGTGTACTACGATACCAAATATGGTCGCTAGTATTGCACCAGTGCTTACGCTTCGCAGCGGAAAAAAATCGCCAACTCTGTCACAGCTGTCGTTCCAACCGCTTG